>JAKTSS010000218.1:0-20474 GCA_030580355.1 Debaryomycetaceae sp. yHKB357 | reverse complement strand
TTTTTCGCCACGCAAGTGGCGTGTGTTGAAGATCTGAAGAAGATCACATGCTGCGAGGTGTAGGTGCATGTGAAGCCTTCTCAAAGCCGCAACATCACATGCTGCGAAGTGTAGGTGCATGTGAAGCCTTCTCAAAGCCGCAACATCACATGCTGCGAAGTGTAGGTGCATGTGAAGCCTTCTCAAAGCCGCAACATCACATGCTGCGAAGTGTAGGTGCATGTGAAGCTTTCTCAAAGCCGCAACATCTCATGCAATCGATTCTCTGCGTAAAGGTTTTGGACGTTTTCACGCGACCGCCGAAGAGCCCGCGAGATATGCAATGTTACTCCTACCGTGTAGACCATCAAAAACGAAAAGCTGGTTGAGCGGGGATTATCTCAGGGACCTCTCGTTCGAGCGATAGATTATCCTCCTTTGCACTTCTTTGACATGAGAAAAATGCATGACCTTCGTTGCTTTTCTTTGACATGTGGAAAATGCATGGGAATGAAGCGACACATGAGGGCTGCACACCGTACAACTATTTCGCAAGGCAACGCACTATCAATACTTGCTTCAAGCTTAAAGCCTGAGGCCCAGAATTACCTTTGCGCAGATCATGGAGGTATGCACATGCATTTCTGATGCCTTGACTCGAAACCGGAAAAGAGTACGATGGAAACCATTCCCGAGATCAGACGGGAATCTAGCCGGATGGTAGTGGTAATCGCGCCCGAGTCTGCCTCTTCATTTCCCCTTCGGTTGAATCTCGAAACACACATAGCTTTCTAGGAGATCATGTGTGAAGACACGTTTGGACACTTGCATAGGGGGGTCTTTTCTATGTTGGGGGAGCCCGAGAAGAGATGCTTCGAACTGAAGTTATGCAGAGTCCCCTTCAAGACTTGTGGTTGAAGTTTACGCGTGTGAATTCATCTGCGTGATCGCATCGGAGGATCTACAAGTATGCTTGTCAGATTTTCACCCGATTTTCGTCCCGTCACGCATGGAGTTGATACTTTTTTTACTCGGCATCCTGCTGTCCGCCCTTTAATGGCATATTCTGGTGCCACATTATGCTATTGCAGGCGCATTCTGCAGCTCTCGGTCCCTTATCCGGTGCAGAATCGAGGTCTGTGTGCGAAACATCATCTTTACAAATACCAACGACAGAACGTGTTGCTTGAACGTGGCCATAATAGAACCTGATTTCTGGACTTGCCACAGGAAGTCCACGTTATCTTAACAATCTCCATTAAATATTCGAACCGTTGAAGCCTGCAATGCAAAGCTTCATTTCACCTTGTAGCATTTTCGTCGAATTGATACGTCGTCAACCTGGGTGTGTTTTACTCTCAAATATTTCACGCTGCAATCGATCGCAAGATATTCGATACCAAGGTCGCGTAACATCCACCGGGAAGTTGCGGGGATAAATATTGCGCACTATTAGATCATAAAGTAGTTTATGAGAAGGGAATGAAAACTATCGAGCACGAACGAAATATGATCATGAGATCCACCGCGCAAAACCGCGAACTGCATTTTCCACTTGTTCCACGGACATTTTGCTTCCACTTCATCCTTGTAGGCTCTTATTTAAACCCAGATATCTTCAAAATGCAGTATTATTTTGTTTTATAGTGAGTGAAGTACTATGATGAGCCCGATGGAGGCGCTTGACCACGAAATTTTAGCGTGGAATGACGACAATTGTCCAAGCCAGCCCTCAGCCTCATTCCATGCTGTGTAACACTGTCTCATAAAGGCGCTATACCAGCAACTATTCGATCACTGCGACTTCAGGGGTCGCAAATCAATGTGTAAGAATCCGTCTCATGACTCGAAGTACGATGTTAAAGTTTTGTGTAGGAGAAAAACGGATTGCACAATTCATGAAGCCGCCGTAAAAGGAAAAGGCTGTCGTGACGCATCACCCATTTCAATAAGAGCACTTTCCATTATATCCTCTCGCCCACTCCAGGTCTTGGCTAATTGAAGCGGTAATATCTGCTATCGCTAGACGGTATGTAGCGCTTGAATTTCTGATGCATAAGAAGTCACACTGCTTGATGCGAAGGATTTAGGAAGAAGCTAATGTAGCATAGGAATAAACGGCTTGCGAGGAGGTGGAGGAGCAAAGTAATACACGTTTGAGTTTGAGCTGGGAGGATAAAGTAAGGAGATGATGAGGCTGTCAAGTCTGATAAAGAACTATTTTTCATGTCCCGACTGTGCCCGTAAAATTTCTCAGCGGAGATACAGAAGCCACACCAGAAGCGGTGCAGACATTCAGTCATACACAACGCCCCACATCATTCGCGAATGAAACAAATTGTCTTACAACTCTAAATACATGCTTTCATCGCTAAAGTGTGGAGCAAATCTTATAGGCCTTCGTAATCCCATTACAGACTTGTCTTCCACACACTCTATGATCTCTCAATCAGCATGGTGATTGCGTTTTATTTATAACATTTGTGCGATTAGGAAGAACGAACAAGACAACCACTCTGCTTCGTAATACCCCCTTCATCGCACGACTATTAACGTTTTAATTTAAGATCCAGACCGCAATACTCGCATATTGCGAGAAGTAGAAGTAGAAAGAGGATACTGCGGCACGGGTGTAATGAAGCACGGCCACTGTTTCGATATCAAATGCCCTACCCTACCCAACTGAACAAGGTCCCTGTGACTTCTAGATTGTCTTGAGAATCGCTTCTGGTTTTGAAAGAACTTGCTTTTTCACGCAACGCGATTGAATCACTAGAATGATTTTAGACATCGATTATTTATTAAGAATCAGAAATAACTCATGTTTCTCCCAACACCAGACTGTTTTTAAAAGTCACGCGGAAGCTCTGCGTCATGGTGTCTTGTTCAATTGCTTTTCAAGACCTCTCAAAACATAAAAGTTGTGTTCGAATCATCTCTCCCTGGAAATATCCTTCGCCTCATCAAATACGATACTCGTTGAGCATGCAGCTACGAAAGAGTGGAAATGAAAATTTAGCTCGCCTTTATTTCTCGAGCTGGTGGCAGTTGATCAGATAAGTCATCAGCAGCTATCCAAAATTGGTGATGAACAGGACTCAATCTGCGCTACTTTTCGAAAATTCACATTCAACTCAATGCAGCCCAGAAAACTGAGGAACGAGCTCAATAGAAAGTACATCATCTGCATCTCCAAATCGCAAGAACAGTTCCAAATGAAGGAAATTATACGGCTGGCGTCATAATATCTATAATTACATCTCTTATCTGTCCAAAACTCGCTAACATCCGTGACTTCCCGACCGTTGAAGAGAAAATGGCCTCGAGTGATATTTGTGCACACATTTCGTATAACACGGCCGTGTAAGTGGCAACTGCCCCTATTATCCCTAGGCCCTCTTTTTCACGTCTATACGGCAATACCTTGGAGTACACTTTCACGGAATTGTCATCTCTTGAGTGATGTTTAATTTCCTAGTATACGAATGCCCATTGGTAGACCGAGGGATTAAAGCAAATGGGTGCTGACAAAAGCAGACTTTTGCGCTCGATGGGAAGCGCATCTCAAATATTAAAAAGCTAAAAAATATGTTGCAAATTCAAAATACGGTTAATTGCGCGAAACGGTGATTCGCTTACAGGATTTCGGTAATTACGCGGCCTTGCAACACTGCTTTCGTTTCGAGTCGAATGCTCAATGTCTGATATTTCTAGTTGCTCTTATAGTAAATGAACAGAAATTATATGAGGCTCTGGTTCTGATCATTTCTTGAGCCGGGTCGCTAACCCATAGATTTCTAAAGTATTGGTCATCAGGTGGTTGCCGCGTCCCAAGTGACGCGATAGGTTGCAAAATATTATCAATCAAAAAGTGGAGACTTGATTGCATTATGCCTCGGCACATTCGCCTACTTATTATAACAATGTGTATAGTGGCGTCTGCGCATCCTCACTGAACAGCCTTCGAAATTTGTGCTTTCGGTGCAAACCTCCATGCCCCTGCTGGCTACCCTCGCACATGCCAAGGTTCAAATGATTTGTTATCCAGTCTTGCGGGCTTTTGAAAAATCGTCTACAGCCTAAGCACTGCGCTTGACTGAACTCTCTTTCGTGTTTCCGGGTGTTTGGTGGATACACGAGGTGCATGCTCGTCAAGTGGCTGCGCAAGAATCCATAACGCGAAAAAGTGCCGTGATCGTGCTTGCATTTGCCTTCACTGTTAGCGTACTTGAATGGACACAAATACCTCTCCTCTATCTTGAGATTAGAATTCTCGTGCTGGGTACTTAATGGTACACGCGACACAGAGTATGCGACCCTGTCATCAGTCTCTATTCTATGACCTGTCAGTGTTCTATGCATGAGGGGTATTGAGTTCGTATCAATACTGAGATTTGCAGCATTTTCAGCGAGTTTTCTATGCATAGAGGGGATTGAGACCGTATCAGTGCTGTGATTTGTAGCATTTTCAGTGAGTGTTTGTAATTGAGTTGAATGTGGATCGCTGGGGCCTGCGGCGACGGCCTCAGGTGTATGATAATCGTCGTTGAGTAACAGTTGGATTTTGACTTTTTTGCGCAACCTATCGGGTTCCTCGTTCACATGTGTGGGATTCAAAAGGCGTCGTATCAGGTATGGGTCTTGCGCATCAGTAAACGGCTCTCCGTCCGCAAAATCAGTTTCGCTGGCCGCTGATGGTTTGTTAGTTTGATTTGAAGAGTACCGAGTGTGTGTCGCCTCGATGCTATGCGTGTCACAAGTAGGCTTTGACCTGAATGCATTGTTCAGATTTTCTGCGCTCTCTTGCGAAGCTACCACTCGGTTACTGTTACCCAGTAATCTCTTCTGAAGGAGTCTCTTTTCTTGATCCAGAGAGTAAATGTTAACCGCTCCACTTGCCAGTGCAGCAGCTTCCAGAGACATGCGTTTTTCATCCAAGGGATTCATACTTTTCAAGGCACGAGACTTATGTTCGATGCGGTCTTGAGCATATGAAGGAAGCGAAGCGAGGTTACTAGAGCGAGCTTCCCACGTATCCAATCGCGACAAGTTCAACGGGTGGTTTCGCAATCGTCTGACTTCTTCCAAGAGGCAGCGTTCTGTAAAAGAGAGAGACGAAGTTTTAAGACACATCTGCCAGGGGGAAAGAGCTAGTTGCGGCTGTTACCAATGGAAACCATGGTCCGGATTTACGTCTGATTTACCTGACTTTAAAAGGCTTGAAATACGAAGATATTTTTTCCGAGCTAAAGCCACTTGCATTAAAAATATGGCTGTACGTGGAAAAAGGAAATGTTGATTCGGCTCGGCAACGGATCCCTCCCGAACAATCGGACTTGAACCGAGCAAATAATAAGCGTTTTGAAATACCCGCAGAAGAATTTTCACAAACGCAACACGCGCTTCAACCACAGAGCTTGCACGATACATCACCATCACATGAACCCCACCCGGATTCTAACGGCAACTTTCAACAACCGCAAATAACAGAAAATAAAACAAAAGCCACCTATTAGCACATAACACAAAAGGCGGTGTTGCCTCAGCAACAGACACTCATCTTTGCCTTTATTGCGATGTTCAGTCAAGTCAGCTTAGAGGGGCTGGCCTTCGGGTCTGGCGCTTTTTTTGCTTGTTTCGACATGGCTGGGCCTCGGTCACTAGAGTCCGCCTTGTTACCACTCGAGGCGTTGAAAAAAAAAGAATCTGGCCAGAAGCTTTATGGAAGATTTTCGGTGGTAAGCCCGCCTTAAACAGAAAATCGTACATAAAATCATATGATTTGATTATTCTTTTTGAGCATCGTAGCTGGCTCTGGCAAGTTATTATAATGCCGATACTTTTTGTTATAGTTAAGCTGCTTATTCAACACTGACCATCTGAATTGCGCTTCACGCCTCGTAATTATGCGATCCCGCTGTCTAAGCCTCAGCCTCCACCAGCCCCCTCGGGCCTTGCCTCTTCACGTTGTATGACCAACTTTTTTGAGAGCAATTGCCTCAAATCATCGGCAACCGGCATGGCTTTGGGATCAGCTGCATGGTCGCCGCTCAACAGTTTTCTGCGGTCAATTATCTCGACCATGCGGCGAAATTTGAGGAACAAAAGCTCACTCCGAGTCACTAGAGGTTCGATCTTCATCTTCATCGATAGGTCATTAACATACTTGAGGACCTCGTCAAACTGCTGCAAGTTTTCAATCATAATACGTTCTTGATCACTCAAGATCGCCAACGCGAAAAAAATGTGGTGCTGGCTGCTATAGTAATCGGTCCAGAGGATTTCCCACAAACCCAAAACCTGGTCCCAGTCAAATTCGCGTTTGAACCACACTAGTAGCATCCGGAAAAAGAAGAGCAAATCAACAGACTCGCACTTTTCTAGGTGCTTATATAGCGTAGGAAGCATAAACTGAACAAGTTTGTTCAATGTGACCATTTGACTCTTGATGCCCAGCTGGTCACGTACGAAATTGCGCTCCATTCGGTCCATGAATTTCGAAAACGCCCAAAAAGTTAGCACTTCATCGCGCAACACAAAGTATAGCGGTGATAAAAGATCATTCATCCCTTGTATGTAGCCCAAATTCTCATTATACTCGTTGAACGTGAGCAAGATTTCTCTCAATTTGAACAAATGGGGGTTGGTAATGTTTGAAATGTCGTCATCCTCGTTTTCCTCTTCTCCATTACTTGGGGAAGCCACGTCGGATGCGGTGGGCGCACCGTCAAAAGTCAACTTGCTATCGTAAATGTAGATGTTCCGGTCGGTACGCTTTACATCCTTTTCAATGCGATGCTTTTGATCTCTCCAAAATCCGGTATCGCGCTTGTCTTCGTCCAGCACCCACTTGACCTTTAGCTCGCTGTAAGCAGTGGTATAGCTTTCATAGAGACATTCACGCTCGTCCTTGCTCGAGTCCCACGGATAAACTCCTAGCAAGAAAAGCCACGCGTCGCCCCTGACACTAGGATCAAGGCCGCCGTGGAATATCCTACTCTTCACCTCGTCAATTGTTAACGAAAGGCGACCGCTGTAATCAAAGAATGCATACCATTCCATTGCCGTAACGGGTTTGCGTCTTGATGCCTCACTAATCTCCTGGCTGGTCAAGAACTCGCTAGAACCCAATTGCCGGTTGAGACTTTCAAAAAAGTCGTCACTCAACATCGCGGTTCGGCGGTTTTGTTCGGCATCCTGCTTCACCTGCTGTGCCCAATTTGCAAGGTAGACCCTGGCAGAATCAAACTCATTACCTATACGCTGCACCTCGGGGTTGGTAATCATCTGTTTGACTGTTAGCGGTGCATGCTCCTCTACCAAATCCTTCACTTGATGCTTGGTTTTAGCAGAAAAGGTTGCTACTGTTTCCAAAATCCGCCATTTTGTCTCAGCAAGAAATTTGCCGACATTGGCAATCTTGAACTCACCTGCAGAATCGGACGTGGCTTTCCGAGAAGCTTGCATTGGCGCGAAATTTTGTAAATCTCTTGAATCTGGATCGACAATGTATATGCTCGGTTCGAGGGTGGATCTTTCCACAGGGATGAACCTGGCCAATGCACTCATAAAGTCCGATCCGCCCCACTTTGTTTGGCCTTGCGAATCAAAGATATCAAAATTTTGGGCCCTCAATTTATTGGCCTTTTGGGAAGAAGGTGATTCGGTATCATGGAAAAAGAGAAATGGGGATTTATTGCCGTCTTTAGTGTGGATGATTAACGAGCCTTCCCAAAATCCCGCTTTCGGCAATCTAACCTGTATTGAATAGATGAAGGATAAGGCGGCCGTAAAGCAGCCCGACAAAACACTCGAGGTTGGTTCCGAGACTTTGAACACTCGGGAATGGGAGTCGGAGCGGGAAGTAGTGGTAGCCGACTCTAAGGATTCCAATCCTAATTGAAGATCATTGACATCCGCACACAGGTAGACTTCGACGTCCTTCCTCGATAACGTCAGAATAGGAACGAAGGATACCTTTATATCTTTACTGGTAGCATGGGGTCCACGGGAAAGGGTCAAGAATCCCGGGATGTTGTCGCTCTTATTCGACGTGGGATGTAGCTTGACGCCAGATTTGACGAAAAGCAACACGATTTCGCCTGCCTTTACGCTTGTAGCGGATGGTTGTCCCGCTTGCATTGATGAGGTGGGAGATCAAATCTGGATAGTCGGAAAAAAGTTCCGATCAGACTCCGCCCTCACTTTTGCGGGGTGAAATTGCGCCTCTGATAATCTATGATAAACATGCTTACAAAGAAAACGTCACAAACTTGTCAGCTATAGATACAAGGACCCGGCAGAGACGATATCTCGGTGGACCATTTCCATGGCCTTGTTCATTTTATCTTCAAGAGCACTGTTCCCAATGGTTTTCGCTGCAAGCACTAGTTGTCGCACAAGTTCTTCCAATCTCTTAAACATCCTGATTAAAGATCCCTCGTAGACATCTGTCATTTTGCAGATTTGCGTAAATGATGCCCCCTTACACCATGCATGTGTCACTTCCATTAGCTCGGGCCGGAAGCTTTCCACGTACTCCTTCTCTATGAGCTCGATCTTGCATTCCTTGAACACCTTGGCGATCTTACTCGCCATGTCCTGCATGTTCTTGAGGGGCTCCGCAAGCTCCGGCTTTAGTCTAGGAACTTCCTTTGCTCGCTCTTGAAAGACAAAGCAGGAGAGGAGTGCTGCACATTGTTCTGGAACAAGATCGTTGAAGTTTCCATTGAATATCAATTCTGTCAAGAGCAATTCGTCTCCCGTACTGATCTCGCACGCAACCCGGCCTTTCAACTCAATAACATCGGTCTGGGTGGTGAAGCCTAGCCGTCTCAACACTCGCTTCCGGTGCCTCAAATCGTCCAACTGGATCACCGCTTGGGTTTCAACAATCTTATCCTTCAAACTCTTGATTTTCTCTTCCAATGCAACTTTTTTCGAGTATTCACCATAGATTTCTGCGAGCTTGACGGTATCGTGCAACTTGTTAGCCTTCATCTTTTGCTGCAACACGTCAATTTTCTTCAAGAGTAATTTGAAATCATTGTCTTGAATTTTCATATTATCAACAGGATCCATCAATGGAATCCCTGAAGTTAAACGCTTTGGCAAGTCCTTAATAGTTTTCACCAAGGTTCTCTTGGCAGCGGAGCTCTTCAAGTCACTGGGCACCTTGAGTCTAACACTGCTGATCTCCTGAATAGAGTCAAGCGTTATTGGAATGTATTCCGCACGCGACTTTTCTCCAGCTCTTGACGGCCGAATTCCGTTAGGAAGTGTGGGATTAAAGGGCTTGATCAAGTTCACGGGAGAGTCCAAAAACATTGTGCATACGAAAACTGTGACAATATAAGATTCGTGCGCCGTGAATTCCCGTCCGTTGTTTGCTCTTGTATTTCTCTTGGTGAAGGAGGTGATCATTCCCCATCCATAATCCATATCGCCAATTTTGATTTTGGCCAATCTTCCTTCCTGCAAAAACGGCAAAATGTGTCCTGGATGCGTAACGACATGTCGGACATCGTCTTGATACGCTTCCATCTGTTTCCGCAAATCATAGTATTCCTTAATATCCGCTTCATCCTGGACTGATATCATGGACTGCTCATGCTTCAACTCCATCAATTGCTTTTCCATCACGGGCACCGAAGCGGCGTTCTGAAACTGGTAGAATGACTGCTCCAACATAAATTCTGGCGAGATTCCCTCGACGCGCATCAAATTCAAAATCATATTGTAGCCCAAGTGGAAAGCTGAATCTAGTCTGTCTGCCTGACCCTTGACCATGCCCTTGGCAACTTGCGGCTCCATCTTCTCGTCGATCATCATGATTACAATTCCTCTGTCGTCAAGACCACGACGTCCGGCTCTTCCAGACATTTGGATATACTCACCCCCTGAGACCCATCTAAACCCTTTTCCGTCCCATTTCCGCACTGATGTGAAGACCACCGTTTTCGCAGGCATGTTGAGCCCGATAGAGAACGTTTCAGTGGCAAATAACACCTTTACGAGCCCTTCTTGGAACAAGATTTCTATAATCTCCTTTAGAATTGGCAAGAGTCCGGAGTGGTGGATCCCGATTCCCCGCTTCAACAAGGGTAAAATATTTTTTATTTGCGGCAATTCCTTATCTGCTTCCGGAAGCAAATTCACCGCATTGTTGAAAATTTTTGTCAAGGCACTGCGTTCATCATCATTATTGAAATCGAGTTTGGACATTTTCAACGCCAAGGACTCGCAATCACGTTTTGAAAAGGAAAAAACAATAACCGGGTTGTACCGCTTCATGTAGATCATTTTGACAATCTTGTATATGTCGGATTTCCCATCCTTATTGCCACCCTTGTAAGTTTGTCCCTTTTTGCCCTTTGAGTCTGGTGCTGAGGGATCATCTCCCACGCCATCGCTGATCAAGGTCATGGCTTTCTGGAAATTTTCTTCACGGAAAGTTCCCTTTTCATCCACCACCAAGTGAATACCGTCTCCAGCAGCAGGAAACAAGTAATGCTGCAACGGAGTAGGACGGAAATCTGTATAGACAACGTGACATGGCTGCGAGTGGATCCTGACTATCCATTCTGCAAATTCCATTGCGTTGGGAATGGTGGCCGAAAGGAACACATAATGCACTTTGTCGGGCAAAAGGATAATCGTTTCCTCCCACACGACACCACGAGACTTGTCTCTCATGTAATGTACCTCGTCGAAAACGACCCAAGCCACCTCTCTCATGACTTCAGACCCACGGTATAACATACTTCTCAAAATCTCAGTGGTCATTACGAGACATCCCGCATCAGGATTCATGGTGACATCACCTGTCATCAAGCCCACGTCTCCAAACTCCGCCAAGAGCTCTCGGTACTTCTGGTTACTCAAAGCTTTGATAGGTGAGGTATAGATCACACGCTGCTTCAGCTGCAAAGATTGCGCGATAGCGTACTCTGCCACGACGGTCTTGCCAGCGGATGTGTGCGCCGATACTAGGACCGATTCACTGCGGTCTATACAGGAAATAGCGGTATCCTGGAATGGATCAAGAGTGAATGGATATGTTCTCGCTTCATTCAATCGCTTGTGTGATCCAATGGGGATATATGGGTAATCAGGAGGCACTGCAACCTGATGTCTAACCTGATGCTTTAACTTCAATTGGCCGTTTTCGCCGCTGGGAGGCTGCGACATCAAGCCATGCGACACTGCGACTTCACGAGAAGCTTCAATTTCAACTGCGTCGACGACGACGGGCTGAATGTCCGGCTTTTTATTTGGTGCCGTGGTGGTTGTTGATTGAGATTTCAGTTTCTTGGATTCTGAGGGAGGCAATGGCTGCGGGGACGCGGGCCTCTTTTTCGTTTCGGCAGATGGGGTGGCATTACCAGCGACTTCCTCAATGACGAGCGGCGCGTCTACTGGTTTTTCATCGAAAACGCCAAAGAGATCATCATCCTCCATGCTCATGTCCTGACTGTGTTCTGCTATGGATAAAAAATTGAAAAATAACCCCTCATCGAGTCCTGCATACCAGAGAATATAAGGTGGCAGTGTGCAGGACCTGAGGTGGGGTCGAGCACTTTGGGTCACCTGTCATACAGAATGCTTGGACATGCGCTTGGCTACGATGCTGCTTGAGGTCTCACGAATGATATGATAGAAAGTACTCATATCAGTGTTATTAGCTGAGAAATTATATGAATGATTTCTCAAAAAAACATTAATGGGGTATAAAAATTACAAGGGTATGAAGTTTGTGGGGATCAATTGGACGGGCGACTTTTCCTTCGCTCATCCTTCGAGTCACTTTGGGCTGTTCAATGTCTTGAGTGTCTCCCACTTCTCCCGGTCGTACTTGCTGACGACGAAAGCCGGCACACTTTTCGCTTGAGGCGATTTCTGGACGTATTCGTCCTGTTCGTCGATCGATTTCGTGGAAGAGGAGGATGAAGACAACGACATCATACTGCTATTGAGGCCTAACGCTTGTCTATTATGCATATGTGGCGGATGTTTGTTCGCAACAGAAACGATGGGGGGTGGCGTGAAAATACATGGCATGGATCGGGCTTTCTTGTGGGAGATTTTACCGCCGATCGCCGCCTTGACCGCTTTCTTGGGTGATCCCAGCGAGCTCATGGGGAATGTTATACTGGAAACTGATGGCCGCTTATGGTGGCAGTCTCCCGTGTGCACACTACCGGAGCACGAGTCTGCGTTCAAGTCGGAAATTGACAACCGTTTCACGATTAGCTCTCCCAATCTCTTGGGGCTGACTCGCCACAGACCCCGTGCGGGCGATACGTTCCCAACACGACGTTCCCAAAGGGTCTTGCGGGGTGGCGTATGTGGCTCACATGTCATGGATGTACACCCCGCTTCGTCAATGTGAACCTGGAAGGGGGCATCCGACTTGAGCGCCGGATGCGTACTAAAGCGGCGGTTCATACTCAAGATGGTTGAATTTGTGGCTATCTCTTTCTCGTAGCTGCCACAAGAAGGGTCATCCTGGCTTTGGCACTGCTCTAGCCCAAGACTAGAATTGTAATCGCTCCTGTCGATTCCGAAATCGAGAACGTTTCCGTACGTAGGTCTCGCATAGACGAAGACATCTTGGCCCCGGAGAATATTCATACGCCTATCCTCTCTGCCCTGTTCGAACGCGTCCCATTCGTACCCATTAGTGTGCATACTCGTCAATGACTTCTGAGGAGAGCTCTTCAAGGGCAGAGCTATACTCTCAAGCCCATCAAGAACTCCATGGTAATCATTGGTGAAATTTAGAGTTTGAGGCGATGGGGACGCTGGCTCTTTGCGCGAAGGAACAGGCCAATCGTCCCTTTCCTTAGAGTCGTACGTGTCGGTGAAACCGTCAAACAAGCCGCTATGGTCTAATGGCTCGGGTAGCGGGCTGTTATTATCGATCCCGGGATGTAAAGATCTGTGATTTGGGTCGGAGATGTTTGGTGGCGCGCGACGCTCGGGCATGGGAGGATCAGGCCAAAGAAAAGACCCGCTTATTCTTTTTATCTCTGCGGATGTGTCGACTTCCCCAACAGTAGAGAGCCGGCTTGCCAAGTCATCTTGATGTTGTACTGTTTGAGCGCCTGCTGTCGTTCCCATATAGGCAAAGGGATGCACTTCTTGGCCCGCGGATTGTGCAAAACAACTTTCGTGAAACTTGACTCTGGTGGGACTACAGGGCACCGAGGAACGCCGGTTCATAGGCTTTTCGAGCGAAATGGTATCGTTGATTCTGTAAGCGCCAGAAAATGCGTTTAGCCCGTTCTCCAGAGGCGTCGCAGGGATTGAATCTTTGTAAGACCGGTGCTTCAAATTAGGCATGCTGGGTGATCCGTGTATGCTTCTCCTGATCGTGCGCGGCCTGCGTGAGCAAGGCTGGATGCGTGCTTGAGCCATAGAGTGTAAACGGGCGCCAGCGTCCATCCAGTTAGATGCGCTGCCATTCAATTCATTGTCAGACACACTTTCTTTTGCTCCAAGATACTTCTCCACAATGCCTTCGATTTCGGCCGACAGATGCGACACATATCGCGCCAAAGTCTCGGCATTATCAATCAAAGTTTTCTCCGATGCCATCTTCAGTAACCTGGACTTGAGAGGCAAGAATGTGAACTCGGAGTCAGAGCCGTGCTTCTGAATCTGTATTGAGACAGGTGGGTGGAAGCGCTCGGGTAAGTTTGGATTCGCGATTTCCGAATCTCGTGAGGAATGGTCGCAATGTATATTTGTGCAAATCAGTAAAGTTGCTGAAACAGATATGAGACTCGTGTTTGCCAACAATAGTGCTGCCAATGCGGTGTGCAACAGTATGAAACGATGGTCTAAAATGATTTGGGACTGGATCACGTACAATACGAACGCCATTCCAGTTGCGATGTGCACCTGTCCACATATAAATCGGAGCCACACGAAAAATATGACTGAATTATTCACAAGTAGTGAGTATGAATGAGTAGTCAAAATCGAAACGATTAGACAGAGGCCGCTAATACTCACTAGTAACGACGTCACAGTCTTTTGCCAGCAAAAGATCAATATTGCGACTACCACGGCCGCGGCACAGACGATAGTAATTAAAAAATCAAACGCAAGATGTATCAGTGGACGCATATCATTATCTCTGCAGTTTAAAGCAGTAATCGATATTTCTTGAAATTCTGGGCTCAGTGTTTCGTATTATGCCGCTTTGCGTCGATTCAAGTGTTTGGACGTGTGTGTGTGAATTTGAGAGAGTAGGGTGGAGATATTCAAGATAAGCGGCCAGCGATACTTGTTGATAATTGGGCGGGTTTTTTCCGCGTCAAAGATGGCCGCGCTAAATCCTTGTTTCGCCTTGAAGACCAAATAATAGTGTGTGTACAATATGTCCCAAAAAGGAAAATACTCATTTTTTCGTCGCAGTTCCTTGCCAACCGAGCAAGTCGCGGCTTTTATCTTAACGGTGTTTCGGGAGTTCCTATTATAAGAACAATAAAAGGCTAATTTCAACGTTACTTCTCACTCAAGAAGTGGACAAGGTAACGGTATCTTCAGAATTCTTTTTGTTGATGGGAATGAGCCATATTACACTGGCGTGACACGAAGCATGACGGTCATGTAGAGATGTGTTGGCAACTTGATTAAAATACTCTAGTGGTGTCATAGTGTCATTCATCTTTTGTCAACCCCTCACAATCCAGACGATACTTTCGCGGCAGTGATATTCATAAAACCAATTCATCCCTTTCTGAGACGGTTTGAGAATATAATAGCAACCCCTTGACAATTTTCGTGATAAGCACGTATCCAGATTACTCATCCATAAGAATCAGCTGATTTGAGAATATATTAACTGAAACCCGAAAGAGCTTCTTGAAACAAATTTGCGCTTCCCTCTATCGGACTTGGGATCATAGCTAGCCACAAATAATTCGGGATGCTTTCGAGCTTCTTCACAACCCTAAATCACTGTGAGGTCAACAAAGGCCTCAAATATGAAGCCGCATACATGATTGTGTGATTGAACGGGAAAAGTAGAGCATAATGAAGCGAATCAATCTCAAAAGAAAGTCGATTGGCTGAAGAGCTCGCAGGAGTGCAGCTTGTCTGTAATAGTTCAGGGTAAAGTGCAATGCTACTCACCCAGCACTTACAAAGCCAAGGTTGAACTACGGATGACATCATAACTTCACAAAAAGGTCTGTGAAGTTCAAAGCGCACGGAATTAAGGGCTGCTAGATGTCATTCGAGCAACTCTGAATTTTATGGATTAAGGTGACTATGTTTTCAAAGCGTTGTTTTCTTGCACTTTTTCAGTCCCGTCAACTCAAGCCTCATTTTCAACTTGATGGTATGCCATTTAAATTCCTTGGATTAAGAGAAGCAGCCTAAAATTCTGCAGTGTGAACTTTTTTGTCAGACGCGAGGCGACTCAAGGTAGTCGTGTTCCACCTACGCTCTTGCCTGTATTCAAAAAAAGATGTACTCAGTATGAGCAAACTGACACTCACAGGAAGAAGTGCCTCAAGTGAGCTCCAAAGCACTTACAGCCACTTAAACCCGGCGACGCATATTAAAAAGAAGCAGTGCGGCGATGACTCTCAGAAAGTGCGAGCCACCACCATGTTTAAGGCTATCCACGAGTTGAGGTCACGAACACCATGATTTAAGTCACCTAGGGTCAGGGGATGATAGTCCAAGATGGCAATGAGTATTCGCGCACATCGAGACAATAGGCGACCTTCGAAGAATTTCATAATTTTTAAAGGATGCCAAAATAACCCATATCATCGTTTCATCATGGTATGAAACTTCTCCAAGCGAATTACAGGAAAACTTGATAATGCAGTTTTGAGCGTGAGTGAGGTTTCAAGCAGGATGAGGGGCAATATTTGATTTCCACGGCACCCATTTTTCGATCTGTCTTTGGAGTTCGCCGCAAAGGCATAATGATGATTCAAAGTCTTGAAGCAAAGCGAATCGTATTGGAGGTAGAGCATCTTTCGGGACATTCAAAATACCTGAATACACGGACCCAACAAATAAAATGTTAGCGACCGAAAAGAAGAGATCTTTAGTTATCTCAAGGAGACTTATTACTCAGTTCGTTTTACCTAAAAGACGTGTCATATAAAGCTTCACGGAATGCCGCCTCAAGATTTACGGGCCGACAAAATAAATCATGAAACTTTCTCTTGAGAGTTACAGACAAAGCGTCTGTTTTGCACTTCTCAAAGTGAGGATAGAGATAATCAATCTGAAGATCGTGGAGGAAAACAAGAAAACGGCTATTGCAAGGCAACCAACTTGCTGAAGGCGACTGGATTTACCAATATATCGTGGAAGAAGAAATCTTGGTGAAGTCTCACGATATTGCGATTCGTATCCAGATGACGGAGACTTTTAGCTCGTCAGCCGACATCTTCAACTTGCAAGCGTCCGGTGAATGTGACATCATCGGTAGCTCACGCGGCGTAAGTCTGCAAATCGGCTTTGGAACAAGTCAAATCGATGATAAGGCGACTGAATGCGAACCGCGGGGGCGTTCTCTCTTCAGGAGCTCATGTTTGCAGGCTATGGATAACTGTTGCTCAACAAACTAAGCGACCACCTGTTGGAGCCCAACCTCAGTGTAATAAGCCTTTACCAAAATCTGTACTCCATTTTGGTGTACATCTTGATGAGTGATGATATTTGATTAGGGCTTTCACTGAAAGATGCGGGGATGCTCTGATGTTTGCGTCTCGTTCGGAAATTCAGGGCGTGATAAACAGCCCCGCAATGCAGCGCCCGCAGCATTTCTGAAGCTCGTATCGGCAATAATTTGTAATCGGGCCCGCCTGACCCTTTCTCCCCACCCCAACAGTAGAGGGAGCGGCGAAAAAACCTCCAATCACGTAGCCTCGTGCTGCTCATTGGTCTTATCAGAAATCGAGACGTATATTTACGAGATGCTATTTGAGCTTCCCCACGTGGTTCGAAGACATTTATACTATTGGCAATCCTGAGTACAAACATCAATTGCAACCATTGCCGAAACCAGGACATGTATAACAAGGTCGGTAACGTCCGGAGCGCGAACACATTTGCCACAATCAGATTATTAACCGTTTCGGATCGCCCGCCACAAAAAGACCCTGAGCAAAGACGTTAAAATATTGCTTGCTGTTGAACTTTGTGACTGTTCAACTTTATTGGCTGTCTGAAATCCTCGAATTTGTGTCCAGGTTCGCTGGAAAATAACAGGAATCGTGTTCCTAGAACTGCAGAGTGCAAAAAAATACCGTGTGCCACTTGTGAGCATTATTTTGACCCCCAAACCCCGTTCGAGTCGAGAATTGCTTTTTACAGAACATAAATATACCATGCCCCTCCAGCAATGCTTCGACAAATCAAGCAACATGTTACACTTGTACAAGGCAATTCTTCTTTTCGTTGCCCTTTTCGCTGGGCAGGTCATCAGTGCCAACAGCTGCCGGCAATGCTGGGGCAAACAGACGATTGAGTACAAGAACCGGGTCACACAGCAGGATGCTACAAATTTCTTTACGGCTAGTCTTGGAGACTGTGCAACTGGTGCGGATTATCGCATTGATGCCGTCGCTCCAAGCGACTGCTTGCAAGGAAAATGCAAGAAGTGGGTCTTTACTCTCTGGATCTGGAGATACTGCGGCAATGGCCCGTCCAACTATGTGAATAAGGGCGCACACTGCATCGGCAGTGTATGCGCGGTATCGGATGAGCGAGGATTGACTTGCCACCACAGTGTGCAGTGTAAATGGGACTGCGACTGTCTCGAGTGCCAATGTTGAGTGAGTGTTCACTCTGCGCCGATAGATATGTATGAACCTTTCAAGTCAGATAAGAGAACAAATTGAGTAAGACTACAAAATTTAGACGTAAACACTCTCAAGTGACTTTATGTTGATGGATTAAGTACTCTACACGTGTGATTCAGATGTTATCTTCATAGCGATAATAGCTGCGAAATGAATCTTTGCAAAACAGATATTGACGCACAAGTTTTGATGTCACTAGTAGGTGCAACTATCAGCGTAGCACCTTCCGACGCATTCAACACTTCTCACGCAAGTGAAGGTGAGAACGTCCTTTACGGAGCATGCGTTCGCGTAGCATAAATTGGCCTGTGTCTTGTTCACCGACCCGCCATTTCCACAATAACGCCAAGCTCTGAGTCCAACAGTCCATTCTTTGCATCTTACACCATCGCTTGTGCAATATTTAGGGCCATTGCTAGGTATGTAGACGTCGTACTGAAGCCCTGTGGCACAACCCTTGAAACTGTCCTTGATATATTGGAAAAGTTGTTCTTCAGTGATGTAATCGGTGAATAAGACTGTTTTCAGACCAGTGCACTGCCGGCACCCATTTCGACCGAGTGCGCCTGCAAGTATAGCGAACAAGATGGCAGTAATCTTCAAAACAAACATTTTTGGTGCCACCTCGAAAGCAGTCCACCACCGACTTACTTATACCAAAAAAATAGACGGCAGAGACAATTATTCGAATACGAGACATCCCCTTTTTTGCTGCGGCACTATTAATGACCATGCCGAGGTATTGTGTGCCACCTTGACTTGGCCATGTACGATTCCTCGCTTCAAGATCCAGCCCCGACTTCTTGTCTAAAATAGCCAGCTGTATCATGTGAACATCAGCAACTCTGCCGCAGCCACGAGTCGTGCCCTTCATGGACAGAGAGTATAATCACAACACTTTGAAGTCGACTGCAGCGCAAAATCGATCCAGATTTTGGCATCGAAAGAACGTTGGCAACGGTTGGTTTTGCGTTTCTCAAAAAATACTTTTGGGAACGCATAAAAATAATTCAACGATCTTCGAGGGGGCCGCAGTAGCTATTTTATCCCAGTTCCTTGAAGTAATGAATTAAAGTCTTGGGTCGAAAGGCCATCGGCTCGGCGGGATATTGCCTAGTTACTCTGAGTGAGACCACGTACTCCAAGTCATTGGCACTCCTCTGAGGAGAAAAAATGTTCTGGATAACGTGAAAACACGAGGATCCTTTTCTCCCATGCGATCTTTCTGATTGTGATAAACACTGCTCGTGATTCCCCGAAAATTCTTAATTTCTGATTCTTATCTCCATATTGTATTCTTCCCCTCTACCATGTACGATTCTGTCGGCTTATGTGTCAATACGGCGCGCGCTACATGCAGAGTTGCCCCGAACTTTTTTCTTCAAACAATCAGTGAGCTATGTTTGCGCCGGAAAAGTTGAGCCGAAATTACCTATCCAAGTACAATTAGCTCTCAATGAAGTTGCCGCAAAATTCATAGGCCGGATTCTTTGTGGTTCAAAACAATTCTTGACTTCTAATGTCGCCGAACCTGAAAAATAATCTTTGGAATTATCCAAACTGTTCCAGTGCATCTTCATCTTATCTATTTTGCAACAACTTTCTAGACGCGTAGCGCTGATTCATGTGACCTACATTTTCTCATAGCCAGCGCTATTCGTTGCTTGACACAACAAGCATTTTCTTCACCATCCGAATTTTCAATTGTAGACATTTCTGGCACAGAGTCACGGTCGCAAAGCAGCCAGCTTTTCTCAAGACCCCACCCATCTTGTGTGGGTATCGCCCCGAGCATCACCGAAATATTGTTGCAGGTTCGACTGCAACCTGTAATTTCTAGGTCACAAGGTCGACTTGATTTCTGCGAGATTTTCTTGCCATAATCGCAGCGTCGCCAACCACGTATAAAACCGTCCGATTCACTCTACGATCAGCGGTTTTGAGTTCTGAGCGGCCTAGGCACGAGTGTAACTTGACTTCATGCAGAAAGAATCGGACATTTATGTGTTGATTACTGGTGGATCTTTATATTCTCTCTTATGTCCGTTAAATGTGTGTCGCATCACTAATTTTTGGCAGCCGTTGGCATCTAGTGTAATTTTCCGAGCTCCCCGCCGGCTACAAGGTTGTTTCCAGAACAGTACCATCAAAAAATAAAACACACGTACGCCCGTAATCCTGCATATAACATGAGCCCCGAATTTTCTGTTCCGCAGATTAACCCGGGTGGCAGACCCTGAAGTATCCACGTACAGAGTACCCCAAGCACATGCATATCATTCCGCTTATCACGGTATTCACGGGGATTTCGCCGTAGAATATACCTGTATCAAGCGGATTGATTGAGACGCAAAACGTCTCATCAGGCAGCTGGATACCCCACCGCGCCTCAAATTTACCTTCTGATGCGGTCCGGACACTCCATGCTCAGGATAGTACGCACTGGATCTGCAAATCAGCATTCAGCTTGTGTTTTTTTCACTGCCTTCTGCTTGTTCGCAAAGCATTCAATTGTGCGCGTTTCCGGTAATTTAAGGACGTGGAAACTGGCAACATGGGCTGCTCTGATAAGATGCGGCGATGAGAACGTTCCCAAGAGTAAATATGAACGTTTCGCGACATTGGGGTTGGCCGATCAATAAATCCTGAACAGCC
>JAKTSS010000217.1:0-20486 GCA_030580355.1 Debaryomycetaceae sp. yHKB357 | reverse complement strand
CATGTATAGAAGAGAGAGAAGTGCACATGAACATCAGTCATGGTCAAAGGCAGAGATGACACATGAACATCAATCTGGTCAAAGGCAGAGATGACACATGAACATCAGTCATGGTCACGTAGAGAAGTTCACATGAACATCAATCTGGTCAAAGGCAGAGATGACACATGAACATCAGTCATGGTCACGTAGAGATGACACATGAAGATCAGTCATGGTCACGTAGAGATGACACATGAAGATCAGTCATGGTCACGTAGAGATGACACATGAAGATCAGTCATGGTCACGTAGAGATGACACATGAACATCAATCTGGTCAAAGGTAGAGATGACACAGAAAGACCAATAATGGTCACGTAGAGATGACACATGAACATCAATCTGGTCAAAGGTAGAGATGACACATGAACATCAGTCATGGTCACATAAAGATGACACATGAAGATCAGTCATGGTCACGTAGAGATGACACATAAACATCAATCTGGTCAAAGGTAGAGATGACACAGAAAGACCAATAATGGTCACGTAGAGATGACACATGAACATCAATCTGGTCAAAGGCAGAGATGACACATGATGATCAGTCATGGTCACGTAGAGATGACACATGAAGATCAGTCATGGTCACGTAGAGATGACACATGAAGATCAGTCATGGTCAAACGTGGATGATTCACATGAAGATCAATCTGGTCAAAGGCAGAGATGACACATGAACATCAATCTGGTCAAAGGCTGAGATGACACATGAACATCAGTCATGGTCACGTAGAGAAGATAGAGATGTTCACATGAACATCAGTCATGGTCACGTAGAGATGACACATGAAGATCAGTCATGGTCACGTAGAGATGACACATGAACATCAGTCATGGTCAAAGGCAGAGATGACACATGAACATCAATCTGGTCAAAGGCTGAGATGACACATGAACATCAGTCATGGTCACGTAGAGAAGGTAGAGATGTTCACATGAACATCAGTCATGGTCACGTAGAGAAGTTCACATGAACATCAGTCATGGTCACGTAGAGATGACACATGAATTATGATGTCAATTGTATACACTCCCATCGCGCAACGCCCTAGCTTTCACATGGCACTGTCCGCGCCGTCCGCGCCACCAGATCGCAGTGGTCACGCGATTGATCCCATCGTCCAGCAGCGCGTTCACCTATCCCTCTTCTACAAGCAGTACTTGGCCCCGGCCAACGAAGCCGCGTGGCTCACCGTGGCCGCGACCCACGTCCACCATGTTGGCGGCATGGACAGCGGCAACGCGCCGTCTCCGTTTCTAGCGTGCCTCGTGCGGCTCCTCGAGCTCGATCCGGAACCCCGTATCGTGCAGTTGCTCTGGACGCAGCCGCACTTCAAGTACGTCTCGGCAATAGCGCTCATGCACTTGCGGATGACGGCGCCGGCCGCCACCGCGTACCGCGCGCTCTTCCAGGGGCTCCGCGACTACCGCAAGCTCCGCCAGTACAACGCGGTCCCCATCGTGGCCGATGGCGTCATGCGCAGCTACAGCCTATCCTACATTGACGTGTTCGCCGACCAGTTGCAGCACGCGCCCCGCGTCTTGGGCCTCCTCATGCCGCGCTTGCCGCCCTACCGCGACTTGGTCTTGGCGGGCCAGTTGTCGGAGCCGGAGGTGTCTGATGATGACAAAGCACTACTGGATGCCGCACCCGCCGCGGCTCCAGCCAACTCACACGACCCGGCTGGTGAGTTATACGAGAGCGATAGTGACTAGCAACCGTGCGGCGTGCCGTCCCGCCCCAGGAACAAAAAATTTCCGTGCCTAACCCCTAAAAGAAAAAAAGGGACCATGATAACGGTTCTTGATCTGGCAAATGCCGTCAACCCCACGTACCTGCGGTCGAAGATCGTGGCCATCGCCGTCCTCTTTCTCTCCTCTCTAGCGGCGTTCGTAGTGCAAACAGAGACCACGGCGCTCGCCTACCGCCTCGGTTTCGCCGAGCCCCTCGTCCTCCTTCTCCTCACGCACGGCCTGTGGTGGCTCATCTGGCCCGTCCAGCTTCTCGCGTTGGCAGCGTTCCACTGCTACCGCGCCACCAAACCCGCCCCAGAGTCACAGCGCCTATCGTTGGCCGACGATGACCACGCCTCCGCCTCCGACTCGTCCACCTTCACCGAGTTCCCCCGCGTCTTGGGCGATCGCTTCCCCAGCGTCTCGCGTACCGACGCCTTTCGTCTTTCCATCGTCAAACAGCTCCATAGTGTGTATCACACCGCCATCCTAATCTACGAGGGCCACGTTCACGGCGACCGCCTGGTCTCCAACTTGGGCGCCCTCGTCGATCGCAACCCGCACCTCGACCACTCAGGCTCCGTCGCGGCCTGCCTCACCAGCTTCTCCGCGGCTCCCGCCATCCGCCACGTTGCCCGCTACGCCCTCTACACCGTGCTCGTCTTGACGGTCGCCGGCTTGACGTGGTACGGCGCCATGGCCCTCACCTATGCGGCCGACGTCACCGCCATCTACAACTGCCTGGCGTTCATGGCCTACGTCTTCTCCGTCCCGCTCCTCCACGACCAGTTCCTGCCCGTCAAGGCCGCGGCAGTGCTCGTCGCCGTCGCCGGCGTCTTTGTCGTCGCCTACGCCGGCACCAGCGCCGACGACCGCGCGCACCCGCACCGCTTCGCCGGCGACATCCTCATCTTGGCCGGCGCGGTGCTTTACGGCTTGTACGAGGTCATGTACAAAATGTGGCTCTGCGTCCCCGCCCACTTGGGCCTGTGCCTCACCGCCCGCCGCCAGTTGGCCTTCGCCACCTTTGTCATGTCCCTCTTTGGCATCTACACCGCGCTCATCTTGCTGCTGGCAGCGCTTTTCGGCCACCTTTTGGGCGTCCACTCCTTCAATCTCTGGCACTATGGCCCGGACACCGGCAGGATATGGGTCTTGATCGCGTGGCTGTGTGCCAGCAACCTAGCCTTCAGCGCGTGCTTCCTCTCGCTCATGGCGCTCACCTCCCCCGTCCTCAGCTCCGTCAGCTCCTTGCTCACCATCTTTCTCGTGGGCTTGGTCGAGTGGATCTTGTTCGGCACCACCCTAGGCCCCCTCCAGTTGCTCGGCGACGTGCTCGTCGTGGTGGGCTTTTTGGTGTTGACGATCGCGTCGTGGCGCGAGATCGCACAGGGCCTGGAAACAGACGACGTGGAGGCGATCTCGGCATTGTCTTTTGCTGGAAGCTGATCGGGCACGGATAAAGAGTGCTACGCCTGCAAGTGCCTATGCTGTTGCATAGACTGGTGAGGGGTGTTGGGTCCGGGGTCCTTTCCATAGTATATAATGGCCGGCGAAAGGAATGTATCCAAGACTAGAGTCGAAGCCCGGTCGCGCACAGTGCGAACCGAGTGCTATCCAAGTTCTCTACGATGTCTGCGCGAGTGTAGTGAGCTAGGAGACCTGCTCTAACACGCCTGCAAGGAGCTCGCTGTAAGTAATGGCAACAAACCAGCAACCAGCAAGGCCACTACCGCGCTGAGAAACGGTCCTGGTGTACCGTGTCTTTTACAAGGGAACTGCTCTGTTTCAACAGGCAATGGCAAGTTAAAGTGATTGTGCTGCATGGTGCGCTATGACCATTTATATCGCAGGTTTGCTGGTGAGTATGACTTATTCGGCCGACATCTAGGTATGGTGATTCGGATAGGTGTCACCAGTATTGCGTCTTATCATAGTGAGCGACCAGAAAAAGAATGCACAGGTAAATGGCTTGAAGCTTTAGAATACGTATGACTGAGACCTTCCACCAATCGGTAATTACTCGATGGCCTTTCCGAGACTCGCATTTTCACTTTATTAGAAAAAATGGTGTAGGATCTCGGATGAAGCATTTTCCTCTGATTTGTGGTAGTTGATGTTGTCACGGTCGTAACTTGAACAGAGCCAGCACTCAGACCACGACACCACGACTGAATAACATGGTTGTGAAAGAAAAAACTCTGACCAACGCTAGCCTTGTGGTGTTTTTGTCACACGAGCCATAACAGGAAGATATCAAGTGTAATAATTCAGATCTCTCGCTCTTTGCTTTGTGCCGCGTTTAACAACAATTTCACGTAAGAAAAGAAGGTCACTAGAAGGGTAAACAGGAAACTATTGTAGGGAGTTCTTTTAGGAGTGCCTAAAACCTTCAAGCTTCAATGTTCAATGAAATTTTGGGGTTGGAACCCTACGTAGCATTTGAGTGATCCTTTAGGAACTACCGATACAGGCTGCATTTCCTTCACAGTTGACGGCTTTGTTGTCAGAATACTAATGCAAAACTCCAAATTCGATGGCACATTGTTGCAGCCACCGGGTTTATGGAAAAAAATTGGCTATTTTTGCAGCCAAAATTTATGCGATAAACCTTCAACGGGTCTTACAAAGAACAATTCTTCGCAGTCTCTCACTTTCTCTCATGACTTTCAATTGAGCCTCAAATTTATGCGACCAGGAAGTGTGATATAAGTTGCTCGGGCATTGAAAATGATAATTACGCCCCTCACGGTCGATGTTGACTCAGACAAATGCGAACAAATTGTATTGACGGAAAGAACACGCTACGCGCATTAAACTGATGCTTAGTGAGATTGCACGCCAAAGCAATGAGATCCGCATGTTTCCATTCACCAGAAAATCATGACCATCGTGAGTTTACAATTCTCGACAGGAAAATCCTGGTTCACGTTCATATTCACGATTTGCTCTCGACTAAAATGATCCACAAATAAACACGGAATATCAGCTAAACGTTTTCACCCGTCACATCTGGCTGCCACTCAAAGCTAGTCCAATTCGCTCGATTTTTGAGCCAAAATAGGTACGCCTCACCAGGAGTAGCGCCAGCCGCAATACGACTGAAGTACGAGTCAACGATCCGCGGAGTCGTCTTGACGAGTTGTTGCAACTTTGCGTATACCTTTTCCTCAAGCTCAGCCACAATATCCGATTTTCCGTCCTGGAGAGCTATAGTCCACGGATCTGGGAAACACCGTTCTGGCAAGTCCATATAATACTCTGTCCACGCGTCCACAAGTTGGGTGTGGGCTGAATTATAAACGTTGTTCCTGGAAGAACTAGAACCGCTGAAATTCTCCTTTTGGCATTCGCTGGAACTGAAAATCTTTGTGAAATTTGTTGAGGTGATGCTCCGAGGGTAGATAGAGGGCAGGGCAGCAGCAAAGACTAATTGGGCCATACTCGAAATTAATGGGAGCGAAAATGATTTGCAAAGCATGTTCACGAGCTATCCAATAGAACAATTAATTGAAAGCTCTTGGATCGGAGACACTGCGAATTTATATTGGGCGGGACTGTTTAAGATGACAGCGAATTGAACACAGACCGGGCAAAGTAAGCCACCTGAATTGTAATAGATTTGACTTTTGCATCTGATTGAGTGATTCAAGGGATGAAATTAGGATTCTGTGCAGAGATTGCGTGTCTCGGGCGGATCTCGAGCAATACGTGTCACTTCTTTGAAGAGGGACATATTGAGGGTATCTAACGGCATCAAGCGCGATAAATTATAATGAGATCTGATGCGAGGTTCAAAAGAGATCTCGCGTAGGATTTCCAAGGCTGGCGAGAATCGCGCATATTGAGTATTATTGGCATCTTCTCGCGGTAGTCATACCCTGGTTCTTGGGAAGGACTCGATCCATATAGTCTTCTTCTAGATTGCACAGATGAAGTAGATTGAAGAAGCGGCCGCATGTATTGCGAGAAAGAATCCAGCGTCAATATCTATCATCAATCAAGAGTTCTGTAGAGCGATATCAAGACATCTTTGAGGGGCTCGTCAGGTGCTCTTGAGGATTCAGGGGAGCGAGAAACGTCTATGAAGCCTATTTATGTGATTGCGAATGGTCAAAAGATCCTCTTTCATTATAAATGGCCTCATCAGATCTCAAGTTGAGGCTCAAGCTCTCGTCATAATCTTGCGTCGGCTGGTCCGCAAAAGTAGAAAGTTGCAAGCAGTACGGAAGCTTCTTCAGACTTTTTCGACAAAGCTGTAGGGCTCTAGAGGTCAGCCTGACTGACTAGAGTATTGACTTGGTGCACGCGCGAGACGTGCAAGTACGCATGAAGCTTCCACGAGTCTTGATCGAACATGATTTCCGTCGATGATAGAAATTGCCAAGAGCTATTCCAAGCAGCCAAGTCAAACTGTAGATGATGAGGAGAAAAACCCTTCAAGCGGTTTCGAAGACTGACGGATAGCTACCTTTCGTGCTCCCTTCCAGTGCCACTCGAAGCGGGCTAGTACGCGTGGTGGGGAATGGTGTCAGGACAGCAGAGGTCACCCGTGAAATGCATCACCATCCTAGTGTGGCCCGGTTGATCAATTGATAGCCCCACAGCTATTTCATGTGTACATTGTGCCGAAATGCTATTGACCGATGGGTGTCCGCGGAAACTTATCAGTAGGGGATTCAGTCACACCGTAGCTTCCTACTATTGATCAAGACCAGCTATTGATTGATCATGATAAATAATCAACCATGCTCAGTCAATTGAGCAACTTATAATGTCTCATGAATCATTCCGCTTCGAAAGTAAACGTCAGGATCAATGGAACCCCATTAAAGTCGGCAAGTTCCTATTATTCGCGCGGAAAATATTCACTCTACAAGGCGCACACACCCGCACTGTAAAACACCCTTTAGTGACAGATATAATACCTTCTACAGCAATGGAGGAAGCCGGGTTCAGAGGACTAATGAGCTCGTTGAACATTGACGATGCGCGTCTTGCGCCATACGACGTGGAGGCCGAGGGCCTGCTGCTCAACGGTCTTGTGCGGCTCAAAGCGGTCATCGAGGACCAGCTCAGCTTACTAGGGAACATGCTTGATGCGCTCTCGGCCGATATGGAGACGCCGTTAACGATCGACGGCTTCCCGCGGAGCGACATCGACGTTGTAGGGATCCGCCTCGTGCGGATCCGCATTATCCGCGGTCAAAACGACTTGAAGGAGGTGATGCGCCGGCTTGGCCAAGAGATGGAAAAGGTATTTGCCAGTGGGAACGGGCAGGTGCCACAGATAAAGGGAGTGAGCGTACCGCGAGAATCAAAGCAGGTGAAAGCGCCTTCAGAACCCAAACCGTTTGCTATCGCCACGCAAGTGCATCCTCAAGGACCGGCGTACACCGACGGAATACGGGACCAGGACATGATCGTCAGCGTTGACGGTGAGATAGACGCCAGCAACCAGCAGCAGCTAGGGGCGCTCGCGCGTCATGTGCGTAACCACGAAAACCTGCCAATCAGGGTATCAGTGGTGCGGGGCGGAACAGTGGCAGAGATAGTGGTGACCCCGCGCACATGGTCTGGACCGGGGATCATGGGATGCCGGTTTGTATTGTTCTAGGGGGGATAATGCTGTAGGGGGTGTGATACTCTGGGAGGGATGAGTGAGGGATTCTATTCTTTAGGAGGGATTCTATTCTTTTAGAGGGGGTAAGGATGTGTTTGACCACACATGGAGAGTGTGCTGTGATGAAGATTAGAGTGCATTGAGATGAACCATTTAATGAGATGAAGTATGGAAGCTACGTGTGATGCGAGTCAAGATGTGTAATCTCTACAGGTTAGTAAAGTACGGTGTCAGGCGGTCGAATGCATCAGGTCAAAACAGAGTTGAGAGGCAGTGTTCTATTTGCGTAGTGACGCTCTGCGTAGGCAACAGCCGATATCCAGGTGCGAG
This sequence comes from Debaryomycetaceae sp. yHKB357, assembly GCA_030580355.1. Taxonomy (NCBI): domain Eukaryota; kingdom Fungi; phylum Ascomycota; class Pichiomycetes; order Serinales; family Debaryomycetaceae; species Debaryomycetaceae sp. yHKB357. Next base: position 12,754 of record JAKTSS010000217.1, on the reverse strand, counting down.
AACTGTGAGATCTCAGGGACGCAGTAGAGAAACACCATGCTAGTGCCTAATATTCTTAGCGAGATGATCAGGTGTATTAGCGAGATGATCAGGTGTAATAGTGTAAGACAAGACGAAAATCAGCCCATACCACTAACCGCCATGCAAGGTACTGGTGAAAGCAAAGACGTCTCCAGGACACAAGAGATAGTCCTCCATGCCCTCCAACTCCCAGTCAGTATCGTTTATCAAGACAAGAATACCGGGGCGCACCGAATTGTCCTGGAGAAAGACCGAGACATCGGAGGGATGCGGGATCAAGGTGGACACGATATGGTCGAGGAGGTGGCGGACAGAGGTCGCGCCTTGTTCGCCAGGAACCAGGATGCGGTGTTCTCTGACACCGTTCGAGATAGCATCGAGGCCGCCCAAGAACTCGACTTTGACCGGGATCGACATGTGAGATGCGAGTTTTTCGTAACGTGTTTTGGTGACTGTCGAATCACGTAAAACTGCACCAGTTGAGCCAATTGAAAGGCCAATCAAGCTCATAGCAGTGTCGTACATGCATTCTCAGGAGAAGAGCAGACAAAGCACCAGCCACCACACACCACCTGCCCTTACGGTCAGGCTGATCAGAGTAAATCTCGACAGAGGCAGATCCGCCTGCATATACCAGTGGAGACAAAAGCTCCACTTCTCCACTAGGTGAACAATTCAACCTCCGAGACCCCACCGACAATGTTACGATTGTGCTCGCGGCTATTGGCCTTAGCAGTGGCATTGTGCACCGTCATGGCGCTTGACGTGCCGCGGCCCCGCGTGCTAGTCGCTTTTGACCCGCAGATCATGGACTTGGCCTCTTCCACCGTCGCCGTCCCCGAACCACTCGTGTCCTTTTTGACCTACCTCAAGGAGAACACCAAATTGTCGGTCGCGTCCTACGACGACAAGCGCGTCGTGCTCTTCCGCTTCGACGAGCCGCTCTACGACACTATCGTGCTCTTGCCCACCAACAAGCGGTCGGGCTTTTTGCGCAGCGACTTGCTGGCCAACAATTTGTTGAAGTTGGCAGAGCTCAACACCAATATCATTGTCATTGGTGGCGGAGAGGGCACACAGTACTCCGCAGGCGTTCGTGCGTACTTGCAGGAGCTCGGCATCTACCCTTCTCCACTCAACCACCTCTTGATTGACCACTTTAATGGCGACAAGCAGATCAGGATGGGCGCCCGCAATGTTGTCGCGGGCAATGGAATAGTGTCGAGCATGCCCGACTTCACGTACACCGGCGGGGCGGCCATAGTGTCGAACAACCAGTTGTTGATGCCGTTGGTGCGTGCCGACGAGACCGCGTTCACCGTCGGGCTCAAGAGCCCGCTGCTTGTAGCCGACGGACAGTGGGCGTCTGGGAAACAGGCGTTCGTCGCGGCAGCGTTGCAGGCACGCAACAATGCACGCACGTTGTGGCTCGGGCTGCAGGAATTGCTCGAGTCCGAGGAGCTGTACATGTGGGCAATGCAGTTGCGGCAGAAGCTCGGGTTGATGTTTGTGCAGCACTCTCGCGCGGCCGAGCCGTCCAAGATGAACCCGCCGCTCTACCGCGTGAAGGAACAGGCATACTACAGCGTGGGGATCTCCGAGTTGCGGGACGGACACTGGGTGCCGTACCGGGTGCCGGACAGCCGCCACATGCCGCAGGTGGCATTCCGGATGCTCGACCCGTACCAGCGAATAGACATGCAGGCACTCGGCCCTGCGGCCACGACGGATAACGACCAGCAGATCGATACGTTTGTGTACTATGCCAACCTCACGGTCCCGGACCAGCACGGGGTGTTCACGTTTGAAGTGGACTATGCGAGACCGGGATACACGTTTTTGAAAGATGAGCGGGCGGTGAGCGTGCGGCACTTGGCGAACGACGAGTTCAAGCGGTCGTGGGAGATCACGAACGCGTGGGTGTACGTAGCGTCGAGCGGCATGGTGGTGATGGCGTGGCTTCTGTTTGTGGTGATCTACATCTACGTGAGCAATCCGCGGGTGGGCAAAAAGAATATGTAGCGAGGTGAGAATGAAAGACGGTAATGAGGGTAGAGATGTGATGTATTGCTATACACGATGTATTTAGAATGATCAAGTACAGGGAGATGAATCAATACAGGGTAAAGAAATCAAGTACAGGGTCAACGAATCAAATACAGAGTAGATGATTCAGAAACAGGGGAATGATTCAAGTACAGAGTAGATGAGTCAAGTACAGGGTAGATGAATCAAGTACAGGGTCAACGAATCAAAAACAGAGTAGATGATTAAGAAACAGGGTAGATGAATCAAGTACGGGGTAGATCGATCAAATTCGGGGTAGATCGATCAAATACAGGGTATTATAGGACTCAGAACGGTATCAAATCCATCCAGAGCAACAACACACTAGATTGTTAGTAATTGTTACAATCAACAGGCTGACTGTCAGGGGTTTCTACTATCAATGACAACATCTTCGCAACGCTCAGTTGTCCCTATCTAGGAGTTCATCATTCAGTCTGAGGGGACGTATCAACGTACTCTTCAAGTAACGATCACTGTGTCAGACACATGATGTCCTTGTCAACGACAACCTCTTACGATATTGAGTGCCCTCCAGAAAAAACTCATCGCTTATAAACGCGGCATCGCATTATCCGGGTAACCCCACCCGTCTTATCCAATTACCGCGAACAGCCTCAGCGCTACACCTCAACGCCATGTTCCACCTCGCCTCGTCATTGTACAACCAGTACACCAAGCGCGAGCAGTATAACGTCCTCGTTCTCGGCCTCGATAACGCGGGCAAAACCACCTTCCTCGAACACGTCAAGCTCCACTACCCGCCGCCCGCCGACAAGGCAAAGGCCCCTGCCCACGGCAAGTCCCACCAGGAATTGGCGTCCCAGCTACGCGCCAAGCGCATTGTCCCTACCGTCGGCCAGAACACCACCACCGTCCGTCTCAAGCTCGATAACAGGCTGGTCAACCTCAAGTTCTGGGACTTGGGCGGCCAACGCACCCTCCGCGGCATGTGGTCCCGCTACTACCTGCAGTGCCACGGCATCATCTTCATTATTGACCTGACGGACCTGGCCCGCTTCGACGAGTGCTGCGAGACCCTCATGGCCGTGGCCCGTGACGCCGCCTGGTCCCCGGACGCTGCCAACTACATGGACGAGGAGTCTGTCATCTACGAACAGGGCGAGATCGGCGTCAACGTCCCGGTCCTCATGTTGGCCAACAAGCAGGACTTGCCCCTGGCCACGGACTTGGTCCTGCTCAAAACAGGCGTCTTTATCCAATTGGTGCTGGAGTTGGAGGTGACCGACGCAAAGCTCTTGCCGGTTCTGGTGTTGGAGAACGCGGGGATCAAGGACAGTTTGGACTGGCTTCTTCTCCGCATGAATCATAATAAGCTGGTGAAGAAGCCAGAGTACACTTGATTGGCTCTACATGGATGCTGGGTCATCTCCGGACTCCATGATCACAATCGGCGTCATTTCTTTACCCTATGAATTTACAAGGTGTGACCTCCGTGTCATGAAATCACTGATCCACCTGTCATGATATCACTGCGCCCACCCATCATGATATTAGTACACCCACCTGTCATGATATCACTGCGCCCACCCATCATGACATTACTGCACCTGCCTGTCATGATTACTGCACCCATCTGTCATGTGTTGAAAATAAAGAATCTAGAACAAAACTGACACTTTTTGCCACTGTTGGTTGCTGGTAACCAACTGTGGGAGGGGTCAGCTTCAATGTGGGACCATCCACTTCAACGATAAAGTCTTGTGCATAGTAAAGCGCTCAATGGATGACCAGTTGCGTGGTATCACCTCACCACTATACTGCTACCGTCGTCGACACCAGGAGCCTTCACTTCTCTCCAAGACACCAACCACCCGCAATCCACCACCCACACCCCAACGGCGTCCTGGATCTCGATTGATTCACACATTCCCTCATCACCGTTTCATTATATAATCATTGCGCCGCAACATTGCCGCCGATAAGTGACGAGTCCCGCATCCCACACCTCCCTATTTATTAACCAGCACATGCCCCCCCGCGAAAAAAACCCTCATGTAATCTGTTTACCCCAGTAGCAATCCACATCGTCGCTTCCTCCGCCACCCATGGGCGATTCCCTCCTACGTAGAATCAAACACCGCTTCCGCTCGAGCTCCAAAGCCAGTGCCCGGCCGCACGAGCGCACTGGCGAAGAGGGCGCCGACCTGCGCATGACCCCGCTCGCGAAGGTCCTGCCCTACCAGGATGTCCTCGACGAGGCCTACCACGCCGGCTACGCCAAGGCCACTAGCCGACTGCCGCTTCCAAGCAATAGCGCCGAGCACAGCCGCTTGGACCCCTACAGTTCCGAAATGGCCAGGCCCGACGAACCGCCGCAGCACCGCGAAATGAACGTTACCCAGGTCCCGCACCACAGTTCGGGCAACTACACCAACGAGTACGGTCCTACCTCTCAGGTCGCCGTGGCCGGGTCCATCACGGGTAAGGACGTGGGCGTCGTCGCAAACTCCAATCCGTCGTATCAAGTGGATGCGGTCGTCGAAACCGGACGCGGCTTCTTTTTCAAGCCAAAGAGTCTGGACTTGGGTACGTTTCCGACCCCGCGCGACCCGAACCGATTGCTGGGGACACCAGATGGCGGTAAGAAAATCAATGGCCACCCGCCCGATAAGCCACCCGCCGAGTCAAACACCGTGACCATTAAGCGGAAAAACACGACAAACTCTGACAAGATGAATGCGACCAACTTTGAACGGATCAGTTCGACAAACTTTGATAGGGGTAATATTGTGAAGGGTAATGGATCAACGCCTGCGAAGGGTAATGGATCAACATCTGCGAAGGGTAATGGATTAACACCTGCAAAGGCTGCTCCGCTGTCTCAAAAGACGAGTCCAGGAGAAAGGGGTCAGCATGGATCGATAAGTTTGGCCTGCTCGGGTAAAAATGATCGGGCCGCCAACACTGACTCAAAACCTATCCCTGTAAACCCTCATAATTCTGGTCCCGAAAAAGCAGGGAATCTCGCTCGTGACACCCGTGAAGGATCCGGCAACGGTGCACCCGCGAGAAATGGGGTTACTTCATCTGTGAAACCTAATAACGAACAGCCTGCTAGGAATGGACCGAATTTCTTGGAGAAAACTGGTCACGAGATATCTGCGAGAAATGGAGACAATTCTTTTGAAGGAGCTAGCAATAAGAAATTCGGAGCAAACTCTGTGGAAAATGCAGGCACCGAGGAATCTTCAACAAATGGAGCAAAGTCGGTGGGGAGAACTAATAACAAAACATCCGCGAGAGATGAATCAAAATCCTCAGAAAGGACTGGTTACGAGAAATCTACTAGCAACTACCGCAGCAGCACTGAAAATAATGGTCACACCTCCACGACAGACACAACAAAGAAGGAGAAAGGAAATAACAAGTCTCCTGCTAATAACCACAGCAATACCAAGGGCCTGCGAACCAGCTCTCTGGGACAAGCCCAACGAACCCACCCGCCTGTTGAGAGTTTTCTCTCCCCGGAAAAGTATGACGAGTTGGCTCTAGCAATACAGGCCGAAATTGCTGAGACTCAATTGGAGATTGACAGGTTGCAGCAGCAAGTTAAAGATGCCTAGTGTATCACCCTTCTAATTCTATTAATCATATTTATTACATGTCCCGTTTCAGTGAGGCTGTTTTGCGAGCAGCCGTTAACACGTGCACCCCTTACAGCAACTATACTGCTGGACAGATTACAGCCGTAAGTATCCGCTTCATCTGTATCTTCTAATTGACCCCATTCCTGTTACCGAACTAATGACCCAATCGGAAAAGGCCCCGCCAAAGCAGAATGAGTTTTCGGTCGAGGTGATTGGCCAAATCGACCAGATCGAGGCCATCGCTATTGCAAACCGTACCGCCGACAAGTTGATGGCAGATGGAGTCGACCTCACGCACAATATCATGGTGATCGACGCCAATACCCGCGAAGTGTTTGCGAAAAAGTTTGTCCAGGTCATTGGCGAGATGGACTATCAGGTGGCGTCGGACATTGCCTATACCGCTGCCAAAGAATTGACAGACGCGGGCGAGGACTTGAGTAGGAAAATCATGGTGGTAAATGCAAGCACGAGCGAGGTTTACCCGGAGGAAATGAAGGTAACGACCGTGACAAAGTTTTAGCAAAATTATGGGGTCTGGCTCGTGTGTGGATCGCAGGACGATCCAGCGAGACTGGATGGTGTGTTTGATTGCCCCGTGTATTATTCAACGGTCAGTTTCTCGAGGTTCGATGTTCGCTACGCGTAGTTTATACTTTTTCAATCGTTAATTCATTGGACGTTGTGTATTGTTATTCTCAAAGCATATTATCGTCACATTTCATAACGCGAACCAATATTGAAGGTTATTATTCTTTGGTGACCATCATTAGGGGTATTACTGCACCAATCCTCATTCAATTGCGTCTCCTCATAAAAGTAAAACTGGAATCATCAGTCGTACAAGCGGCGGTCCAACTCACGGAGCACGTTCGCGACCAGCTGGACCTCGACCTGCATGCCGCGGGTCGTCAACTTGCCGACCAAGGAGCTAAAGTCGGCCGACTTGAACTTGTGATGGCGCGAGAGCGTCTTGTAGGCGTCGGCGCAGTTGATAAAGATGCCGTTACTAGGATGCGACGGGAGCTCCGAGACGGAGCTCGGGCCGGACGCCGGGCTGGACGCCGGTAGCGAAGGACGCGGGCCTGCCAGCGCCATCCCCGAACGCACCGCGGACTCCTTGGCCCGGCTCGCGACCGAAGTGCAGAAAAGAGTCAGCATGGGGTCGGCCTGGCACTGCAGACAGGTGCCGGGATTACCCGTGCACCCGCCGCTCTTGGAATCCCGTGTCAGTTGATTGTCATTTTGGGACATGGGAGACGGAGCATCGTCGACCATCGGCACCAACGGAGACGGTGCCGACCCGGGCGACATATTGGCAATCTCGCGTATTTCAACGGACGGACCAGGATGTAGGACAGGCAAGGGCGACTTGTATGATGCGGGATGAGAAGAGGAGGGTGCGGTTCTGAACTGTAGGGGCGGCAAGGTTTTCGGCAGAGAAGGCGCAGGCTCGGCCCTAGCCATACCTTCCAACGTCGCATTGAGCCGCGCAGCCTCCTGGGCGGCTTCACGGCACACGCACGGGGTATCGTCGGAGCAGAAGCCGCAATCGTCGATGGGCGAGCCTTCGTTGAAGGTGGGGGACGGACGGTGCAGAGGCGGTGGCGGGGCCACTACTCGAGCACGCTTGAATTGCGGCATGGGTCTCGTCTGCAGGGACAGGATAAACGAGTTGGTGTAGTCGACGATGCCGTCGTCGTTTTCCTCGACGTGATTTAGGGTGCGTTTAGATTTGAAGGGAACTGCGGGGATCGGTTTCATGTTTGCGAGCTTTGCAAGGTCAGGAAAGTGGTCCGAAGCATCCTTCAAGCCTACCAGAGCACAAACGCATTCATTCTTTGTGCAGCTGCCGCAGTCAAAGACGGGGTTGCTGGAGTAGGCGGCAGGGGACATTGCATCGCTCGAACTTTCAGGAGAAGGTTGTTGGGCCAGACCTCGAGAGGCCAGAGAGTAGTTTGTTGATGCTTGGGACCGACTACTCAGAGGTAAGGAGTTGTTAGGAGCGTGAGAGACCAGAGAGCGCTTGGAAGAGGGTCTAGAGTTATTTTCGGTAGTATTCAGGAGGATGAAAGAGGGACGGGAGTGATTTTCGGGAGTAGGCAAGAGGGTGGAAGAGGGTCTAGAGTTATTTTCGGTAGTATTCAGGAGGATGAAAGAGGGACGGGAGTGATTTTCGGGAGTAGGCAAGAGGGTGGTCGAGGGATTCGAGGACAGCACTTTAGGAGCCTGGCCGACCTGCAACATCAGGCGGATAGCCAGCATCTCCAGCTTGAGCATGTCGATACCGCGATGCAATTCTGCATTCTGATTCTGCAATCGGTTGACGGTGTTGGAGAGGGAGCTCTCCCTGGCGGCGTTTTCGCGCTCAACCTGCATGAGCTGATCCTCTAGTTCCTGAACACGATTGGCCCTGCGTTCCCTGAAGGCTCTCTGAGCCGCTCTGTTCTGGGCCTTGCGTTTGGAAGCCGGGGTGTCCAGACACGGTTTGCGGCCCGGTTTCGGGCGAGGGGGGAGAACCCATTCCTTCGAGGTGACGATGGTGATGGGCTGAGGGTTTGGAGAGTCGGCGGAGGAGGGCGGGCTGGAGGGGGATATGGCGATGGGCAGAGGGCGCGAGATGGGCTGGATATGTTGCGCCGGCGGAGTCATCAGTGGAGAGTTGATGGGAAGCAGAGCAAAATGCAACCCTGAAGATCAACGGCCTAGCGAAAAGATTACCCCACCGATGTACCGGATTATTCGACTGATGAAAAAGATTACGGGCCTGGCCGGGAATATTTTCTTTTCGGTGCCGGGCCCGGATTTCTCGGGCAACATGTTTCTGCAGTGCACGTGCATCATGTCAAGCAGAACTGCCTGATTGTGTGGTATTGAAAGATCAGCGATGCATGAGCTGACCACGGATAATGCCGATCGTTCTGCTCATGAAATCGTGAAGACCATGCAATGATACTATCACAGAAGGGTTCTACGGATGTAGACCACTGGGAGTCTCGGCTAACAAAACACTCTATCACGAGTTCTCTCCCGAGCGGTGAAACGGATCGATTACATTGCTGGATAGAAACGATGCACCCGCTATTACACAGCATGACCACGTTGATCAGGGCGCGTAACAAAAAGACACGTGAGTCAAGACGTGGGTGCTTTTGAGTTCGATAAAAAGGGACAATCAGTACCCTTCTATCTCAACTTACTCCAATACTCAGCTTCTTCAAAATCGCCTTCGTTTTAGCCTCGGCCGTCCTTTGCTTGGCAGGTATCCACCCAAAGTCTTGCAGACGGTGTGCCGGGACCTGCCATGTCAATTGGTACAGCCAAGTCTCGAAGGTTGACGCCGTCAAGTATGCCGTAGCCACGCTCAAAGGGTGTGCTACCGGTTCCAAAGTCGCCTTTGGAGAACTCACTTCTCGGGGCTGCAACTTGAACTCACTCTGTTCTTACGTTTCCCATAACTACGTGGCGATGGTGCGGCAACGGTGGAAACGCTCATTTGAAAACAACAACCAACAATGCAATGAATCCTATTGCGGTTCCACTTTTATGGGAATTAAATGCAATGAATCCTATTGCGGTTCCACTTTTTTGGGAATAAAATGCAATGAATCCTATTGCGGTTCCACTTTTATGGGAACAAAATGCAATGAATCCTATTGCGGTTCCACTTTTATGGGAATAAAATGCAATGAATCCTATTGCGGTTCCACTTTTATGGGAATAAAATGCAATGAATCCTATTGCGGTTCCACTTTTATGGGAATAAAATGCGATAAATGTGTCGTATGCCGCGGTGACTGCAACTGCAATGAATGCTTAGACGAATATTAGTTGATCACACTGTATAGCTTCCAAGTTTGCAACTTCATTTGCAGCCAAATTGTGCAGATCAGCCACAAAATTATTGAAATGTCCTCGTTTTGAAATCCGGTCCGGTGTCCCGAAAAGTATCAGCAGCTATTTGATGCGTGTGAGTGGATGAAGTGAGCTGATCAGCAGAGTTGGGGGCTTGTAGCGTTGATCGGTCGCTATCGTGTTAATAATCAGATAAAAGTCTTCTAGGGCGAAGCTCGGCCGATTGGTGCATTTTCCTTACGCCGTGAAACGACAAGTTCACTATTTCAATTTTTATACTGCCTAGTTTGCCGTACTCTCATAGAACTTCCAGTACCCCACTACCTCCGCTAACGCTGGTAGATTAAAACGAATCAGGTGACCTGAATTAGCTGCCAACTAAATCCACATCGCAACGCGATGACCTCTATTAAATTGCCTCTTCTGTTGGGCTGGACCTCGAATAAACAAAGTGGCACAAAATTACGATGCAATTATGGATGTATCCCGAAGACATCGAGATATCCAAGACGCTATTGTAGTATCCTGGGAAAGCACCGAAATATCCTCTGGCATATTGAAGTATCCCGCATCGCTCGTGGAATGTCTCGAGGCGCGGCAAAATGTCCCCTCCAAGATCGAAATATTCTAACCTACCCACAAAGTATCCTGCCGTCATTTGTAATATCCTGCTGATCGAAATATCCCGTCCAAATATCCTACACTCTATCGAAATATTCTAACCTACCCACAAAGTATCCTGCCGTCATTTGTAATATCCTGCTGATCGAAATATCCCGTCCAAATATCCTACACTCTATCGAAATATTCTAACCTACTCACAAAGTATCCTGCCGTCATTTGAAATATCCTGCTGATCGAAATATCCCGTCCAAATATCCTACACTCTATCGAAATATTCTAACCTACTCACAAAGTATCCTGCCGTCATTTGAAATATCCTGCTGATCGAAATATCCCGGCCAAATATCCTACACTCTATCGAAATATCCGTGCTTGACGAAATATTCTACATCTTATCAAAATTTCTCGCGCTGATCTCAAATGTTCTACACTCTACCAAACTATCTGCGCTAAACGAGATATCTGCGTTAAACGAAATATCTTTGCTCGACGAAATATCTGTGCTTGACGAAATATCTTCAATCCACCAAAGTATCCGCGCTGATCAAGAATCGCCTGTTTCTTGAAGTATCCCCTGATTTCCAAAGTATCCGCTTGCGTCATGAAATATCATACGGCATACAAATATCCACTTACCCTTTTGAATATCCCAAGGTATGCACAACGAAAAGCTAAAAGAGGCTCCTTCCGTAGGCAAGTCTCGAATTGGTTCACCGAATGTTGGATTAGATTCCCGAGATGCAGTCGTGGTATAGACGCGGTGCCACATTCAAGCCTCTTCAGGAATTATTCCCTTGACTTGAGCTCAGTCTTGGGAACTTGATCGGCAAGGAGAGCCCAAAATCCCTCCGCGGGGTTCAAGTCCAGACATGTTGGCGGTACTTTTATCAACTCGCAATTGAAAGTCTTTGCGAGGACGCATAGATTAGGAATTTCTTCAGCGAGAGCATAATCCATGAAAATGGCGCCTGCTCCACCTGTTGTCGTGGTGAAATTTTCAAGTGCATCCACTGGAAACGTTTTATGTGTATCTTTCGCAACGTAGGATTGCGTCGACTCTTCGGAGGTCAAGTGATCCAAGGCAACTCGCGCGCAGCCATCGGCGTCGACAGATGCCAATATTCGTAAAAGTCTCTTATGCACCGTTCCCTTTTTCCGAGCGCGGTACCTCGAGATCGTCAAGCGTTACGATTGCGCCACCGATTTCCACGAACCAACGGTGGCCGGCATCGAGAAAGAAGTGCACGCACATACAGCCAAAGTCGAATTGAAAATATTCCCGAGAGGCAGTGGCAAGAGCCATTGGCGCTCTCGAGAATGATGGAAGCGCGACGACAAGCAGCGCGCAGCCTCTTTAGGTGGTCCGCGCAAAAATCGAAAATGTGCGCCACATTGCGTGGCGAGGTTAATTTGAAGGGACTTTGTCGGTCCACTTTGATGCTTTGCTTCGCCACCTTGTCTCATTAGCACAAATTCACACTCTCGTTTTATCAACACACTCGTTCAAATGCTTAATATTAAGCTTATCTCTGCCTCTCTCTTTGCCGCACCAATGTTAGCTTTGGCCTTGAATAATGGAGCTTCTCTCGCTCCAACTGTGGTTGACGCTGAGCCAATGGATTATGAAATTGAAAAGAGGGCTTTTAATCGATTTTTAAATCATGGCCGGAGCCTTGTTCGGGGCGTCGCACCAAATTTTCGTCTAGGTGAGCATCTCAGGCCAGCTAACATTTTGGAAATTTTGCGAATCATTTGCATAATACCTTCCGGCTTTACCGGGGAAATGGACAAGTGGCGCAGCATAATGCGCCTTAAACGGAGGAAACGAGCAAGGCCAAACTCATCAGGGAAGTTCTGCAAATTCTGGTCAGGGAGACGAACATAGCAACGACTATGGAAATGGGAACAGACCCAGTCAGGGAAACCAACATAGCAACGACTATGGGAATGGAAGCCAACCCAGTCATGGAAGCCAACATAGCAACGACTATGGGAATGGAAGCCAACCCAGTCAGGAAAACCAACATAGTAACGACTATGGAAATGGGAACAGACCCAGTCAGGGAAACCAACATAGCAACGACTATGGAAATGGGAACAGACCCAGTCAGGGAGACCAACATAGCAACGACTATGGAAATGGGAACAGACCCAGTCATGGAAGCCAACATAGCAACGACTATGGAAATGGGAACAGACCCAGTCAGGGAGACCAACATAGCAACGACTATGGGAATGGAAGCCAACCCAGTCAGGGAAACCAACATAGCAACGACTATGGAAATGGGAACAGACCCAGTCAGGGGAATTCAGCGAACGTTCACTATTGGCAGTTGGCGGTACATGGACTTGCGACGAGTTGCGGACAGAAGACTTACGCGGCACTGCCGGAGACAGGACACCACGATTCACCTGGAACGCAGCCTGCGCAAGAGCAGCTGGAAAGCGAATTTCATCCAGACGATCTCCTGGTACGCACTCCCACCACTGCCAGTCCTGAAGCCCGAGGAGCCGTTAGAAACGGAGAAAAGCTTGCCTGCAGCGGCGGCAAAATACATTTTGTGCACGATGGAGTG
>JAKTSS010000216.1:0-20737 GCA_030580355.1 Debaryomycetaceae sp. yHKB357 | reverse complement strand
GTATTAAGCTGCCACAGAGCATTTTCAGTGCTATCGTTCGCGATGACAACTCTAATCAACCACCGTGACAGAACTTAATGCGTGTGCTCTTTTCTCTCTTTGGTGATGCATTTCGATAGTGGGATGTATGTTGATAAGAAATGCATACAGAAGCAACTATCAAGGTGTGGGACGCGCCTTGTTATGAAAACGATTCTTCGTATCATTTTCTCGAGAAATACCTAAAACCCTTGCCTTCCACTGTCCAGGCACTATATATGAATTCAAACACATTCCACCGGATGCGTAAGGAGCATCACAGAGCGCGATGGCGATGTAGCAGCGTGGGGTGCCGGCTATTGCGATAAACCGCACCGAATTCACGTGACCAAATAAAGTCCGCCAATCAGTCGCATCGCAAAGAAATTTCTCCAGCACGCGCCATTTGCAAATTATTTAACGAACCCAGAATCGGCCTACACTGATGTTTAACACAATAAAAGCAACTCAGCGAAACAAGTACACACAGTCGTTGTTCACATCCACCTTTGCGATCTGCTTTTTATTAGTGGGTGCTAACTCTCTCTTGCCTTGCCCCGTGGACTCAGTGCACAGCAACGATTCCATCAAGAGCAAGAGAGAGCACAAGGAACTTGAAGCGGGGGCCTCCAAAGACTGAGAAGTGGTTTGGCCTGTATGATCGCTCACCGTTACATTTGCCAAGTTATTGACAACTTCATCTCCCTAAACATGTTCGAGCATCTAGCCGCAATCCGCTCATCACCTTTAACAAAACAGCTTGATCAGCCTTCACTTAACAGATATTATACTCTAACGGGTGAAGGTGCTCTTTTTGTGAAAAGCAGGAACAGCGACAACTTCTCTTGATGGATTCACTTGATATAAGCTGTACAGGGTGGCCGGTGTTGGACGCCCTACTTCGGTGTCCTCGTCTTTCCTCCGACAATAAGCTGCTCTGACAACAGAAATTCGCAACAAGTCCGACTCAACGTCATACTTATCACGTGACTATACCCACGCAAAAAATTATGGAGAGCTTTTTTCCCGATTGGGATGTTTCGAAAATACCTGCACCAAACGTGTTGCGCTCATTTAACAGGGCGACTCGTGTACAATCTCGAAGGCCCGGGTTCTAAAAACGGCGCTGATGAATTCCTCAAAAGAAAGGAAGGGCTCTACAAAAGGGTTAGCATCAGGCTCTACCTCTGCCGAACCAACAATACCCATCGTTTTCAGTTTGTCGCCCATCTTGAACTCTCTCGGCCCCGACTATGCGCTGAGCAGTGATCCTCTATTGAAAATGCTCCAGGAAAGCAGGGAAATCGCAAGCCAACAAGCCCTCTGTCTTCCTACGCTTTCCACTAGTCTGCATCCCTCCTCTACACGAAATGCCCTCTCACAACTGATTCGCGGCTTGAAGAGGCCGCGAAGGCACACTACTCACGCCACGGAGAAGCAGCTAGATCCTGTACTGATGCTGGAAATTAGTCTCTGCAATACGCCGCCGTGCGTTCACGTGCAAGCAAGTCCGAAACCTATGGGGCGAAAGGCAAGTCACTCCAGCTCTTTAATTCGATCTAATCACCTGCTTCAAACGTTTGATACAGAGTCATCTACATCCGCCCAAAAAGCCAAGTCAGATGACTGCTCGGACTATGACGAGTTGGCTTGTCATGCCGATAATATAATGCGCATGGCGGTTGACTCTACCATGTTGGGCTCGACCTTTGATAGCTCATACCTGAATACTTTTGCCAACGACTCGTGCTTCAACAACTTTGATAGCTTTGTTGAGCTCGCACATGACGGTGACCATTCCGATAGAAGCGTTATCGAGGCCGCGAGAAACCGTCGTAACCGTCTTTTGGACAGACCAAAGGCTCAGAGGGTGGAAATAAATGCCGATGACTTGGCGGCCGCTATAAGCTAAATGTGTGTACATTATTGTCTTGATAAGATAGGCCTGCTAACCTCTTTTGTATGCGGGAATATTTTTTGCAAGAGATCACAATCCCTCTTATCGTAGTCGGCATAGTACTTTCTCTTCTCATTATTCAGTAAATCTTGCCCCACAAACTCTTGCCGCGTTTTGCACAAGTGATTATCTCCATAGAACTTGTCCAACTCCGCGACAGATATCATGGTTCCCTGTTCGTACAACGAATCGCAGAACTTGAGTAATGCTTCCGTCTTCTCGTTTGCGTGCTCAGTGCAGCTGGGCACATCTTTCAAAACATCATAGAGTGGTCCTTCTTTGATAGTGCGGTACACTCTTAGGTAATGGTATAAAAAGTATTGAACGCCGCAGCTGGGGTCCCCACGAAGCTGCGCATTCACAAGGTATGCATACTGCTGTGGCGAGATTTTCATTTTCTGCGCGACAAGTTGGTCGTGCATTACTAGGGAGCATAGCTTTGCAGAAGATGATCGAGAGAGGCTGAACAAGATAATGTCGTAGGCTTCGGCATCCAACTGCTCGAGAATATCTTTCGACTTGTTGAAGCATGACGCCAAGGCCTTCACCACGCCGGTAAAGTTTTGATGGATTGCGACGTGATTGAGGACGCATTTGACGAAAAGCGTGATAGTTCCTTTGTGGAAAGCCTGGCCTGAGAGCATAATCTCCAAGTTATTCATCACAAACAAATCAAGATTCGAAACTTTCAATAGAACTTCGCCGTGTGGACCACTTGACTTTATATTATCGTTCGACACTTTATTGGACAATTTCTGTCTATCGATTGCGATATTAGGTGCATTAGGTCCGGGAGACGGAGATCGTGGTATTTCATCCCGCAAGTTGATCAAGACGTGGGAGAAGCTGTCCGAAACATCCTTATAGGTCAATGGTTCGTCTCCACTGTCCGATAATCTAACAAGGAACGTGTTTAATACACTCAAGACTTTTTCAACCATACTGTTATCATAGTCAGACCCTTTTGCAAATTTGTTGGATCTGTGCAACCGACCTGCCAAGTTGTGACAATATGCATCTATAATTAGGGCACCCAACTTTTTAGTTAATCCATCTTCTCCTTTCAAGTGCCGGAGGAGAAAGTGACTTTCGATCAAAGACAATGTCAGATCAACGTCTCCGTTTTTCGAAAAGATTTGCAGGATTCGGGTCACGGTCTCGTATGTCAAGTGGTTGAATATTGCATCAGAGATGTCTTTAGTAACCACATCTCGCACTGAAAGGGACTTGTTAGTAAAGCTGTACATTATGAATTCATCGTACACAAACTTGACGAGTTCATAGTTGTTCAGGTCAATGCCTAGCGATAGAAAATGTATCCACAGTGTTGTAGAGATCTGGGCGCCCTCCTGAACCGATACGTATGCTCGCAAAACTTTGAGGAGCGAGTCAGTGTCTGTGTATGGTATGCACTGCTCAAGGATTTTATCAATAGGACACTGGGAAAGGACAAGTTTCCGACTTGGAAAGTCTAGTCGTGATATGAGCGTTTCCAAATATTCGAATAGCATCAGAGCCTGACCAGAATTTGCAAGAATGCTCAAGTACGCGACATGGTATAGGATGTATAAGTCAGGGCTTTTTATTGCAGCAAAGGAAATATGAGTCGACCACACCATATTTAGAGCAATAATGCTTGCATATCGTTTGCTTTTGCTTAAAGCATTCAACACGGACCGCGATTGACTCACCAATTCCTCGACCAGAGAACGACCCCTGTTCTGTGCGAGGGCATCGATCGAAGACAGAACAAATTCTTCAATATAACCTCGATTAGTCTTTGATTCCTGAGACACCTCTTCAGTTTCGAGACCTTGCAGGAACAGTGGCCTAGCATCGAACTCAAGTCGCCTAATTGCGAGTTGATTAACAGTTGCAAATTGTACCAGAAACACATTAGGAATGTAGGTATGCCGTGAAGGTATATCTTTAACAGTTCGATACCATCTCGCCCCATTCTTGAGACTGGGCCTCAACATGTATCAGACCTAGATCAAGGTGCCTCGACAAAATTCAAATTAGATTTGGTGAAAAATTCCAGATCCCACCGCTCCTGAAAGACATTCTGAGCCCAACCTCTCTTACCATATAATGAGGATTTCGAAGCGACACTTCTCCATAGACTTGGTTTTACTGGCAAAGACTTGCGTGCCAAGTGTGTTTGACCGATCTGCAAAACTTGTGCATCGCTCTAAAGTCGACCCACATCATTCACGAAAGAGGGATTACTTGCGAGATGAAGTGGCAATTAAAACAATCGAAAGACTAGCTTTTATTACAAGGGACTTGTCGCGAGTATTAGACCTTGGCTCTCATCTGGGGAATTTCTTGAAGAACTTGTGCACGGAATCTACTATACCACCTGGCGCGAACGAGCAAGAAACTGAGTTAATAAACCAGTTGAATTCCGACAAGGCTCTAATAAGCAGCAAAATTGGCGAGCTAATTATGATTGACTCATCGAGTAGCGCGCTTACTCGCGATATCAAGGAGGCATACAATACAAACTTCAAGGGCAAAGTATCTCGATTCGTAACAGATGAAGAGACATTCCAGCATCCTAGCCTCGAACCCAACTCATTTGATGCTGTTATATCCAACCTTTCTTTGCATTGGATAAACGATCTTCCCACAACAATGATGAACATTAGTAGAGTTCTAAAGCCGGACGGATTGTTCATGGGTACACTTATAGGTGGTGATACGTTATATGAACTTCGTACCTCACTTCAGCTAGCGGAGATCGAAAGATCCGGAGGCGTCTCCCCGCGGGTATCTCCCTTGGTCCACTTGAATGATGTGGGAACGCTTCTTAACCGTGCCGGGTTCAATATGCTTACGATTGATACCGAGGATATCGTTGTGGGCGGATTCCCTGACATTGTATCTGTTTGCGAAGATATCCAAATGATGGGTGAACAAAATGCACTTCTGTCACGTCCAGAATATCTTCCACGAGACGTTTTGATTGCCGCCAACGAAATATACAAGAGCCTACACGGAGAGGTCAACGAGAATGGCGAGGTGACATTGCCCGTCACTTACAACGTGATTTTCATGATTGGGTGGAAAAAGAGCGAAAGCCAACCCAAACCACTCGAAAGAGGATCGGGAAAAATCAGCTTGAAGGATGTTCTCTAAACATTGGTAAATAACCCTTCAAGGCTAAATACAGAGGTCTTACTCATGTGCAGCGTGTACTCGGCATTCCCTATTGTGGGGTGTAGTGTGACCTGCATGTTGCGTATTTTGACAGCTTATGTAAAATGTGGGGGTCATGGGGGCGCCTGCATTACCTGTACTCTAGCAAGGTTTGCCTCTTATCAAATGCACCAAACCAAAGCAATGCTGGGCAGCGTGGCTCTTCCCTGCTTCGACTTGAATACCAATAAAGTTTTGTTGCCCGGCTTAGCATACTCGATCATTTTGCCTCTTGAAAGAGCTCTATCCATCATCTCTAGATACAGAAATCAAATTCCTTCGAGCTCTCCTCTCAAGAGCCTCATCATAGAAAATGACGCGTACACTTCCATAGAGCCACTATCTCTGGAGTGCGTCAAAGGAATCGCTCACGTCAATTCTCATCTCGACCTGTATGATATCGATGTTGTGTCCAATTCTTCTCATGATCCACTGCCTCTCACCTGGTTTGTGTTTGGCGTGTTGCCGCCAAACGTCTCGACTCTAAGTGCCCCTGCATACCCCAAAGTGGTCACAATCGCCAACGTCTGTACAATTGAAAAAACAGTTTCAGGGCTTGTGCTAACTATCAAAGCTGTCGCGAGAGGCTTGGTTGTTAATGCAAGTGATTGTAACGAAATGGATGTGCTTCCCCAGTCGCCTTCACTTGTCGATATTTCATTGTCAAAGTACAAGGTTATTGGTCATACTTGTGACCAATTATTTGACAAGATCGATACATTCAGAAGCGATTATCTCCAAGCCTCAAAACTTGAGGACTATAGTGCATCCGATCCAGGTCGAAGTCTTTTGGCATTGAATCCATGTGCAAGTGTCTTGTTTTTGCACTTTGCAGGCTCGAGCTACCAAATTCATGCTCTCACTTCGGTTGTTAAATTCTACGAGACATGCAAGTTGGCAAAAAACGACAATTTTATTAGCAGAAATTACGAAAGATTGATGGATGTGACCTGTGCAGTGCTACCATTTCCCATAAAGGCTAAACTCCTGATTTTGTCAGAGTTGAATATCGAAAAGCGAGAGACACTCTTGATCAACATGTTGAGATCCCTAGCGAGTACACTTGATCAATTAAAGAAAAACACATCGTTTGTCGACAGCTGGTTCAATGAAGAGGCCAGTGGTACTCAGCAAGAGGACTTGATCGCCTTACAATTACGTTCTTTGCGCAAAGTTTTGAATGACCAACGTAATTCCTTGAAGCCCCAATCCGTGAATCATGTATCAGGCAAACGCACGAAAAGTCTGTCACCAGCCAACAAGAAATACTCAGAAAACCAATCCTCCCTCGCAATAGATCAAGGTGAAGATGATTTTGAGGAATTCCACAATTTTGTCACCAAAGTCCTTCCCAACATACAATCACTCCCGCCCGATTCCAAACGCTTAATTGAGAGAGATTTCAAGAGATTATCGTCTTATATGAAATCTGGTGCAATAACCAGTATGGACGCAAATGTACTCCGCAACTACCTCGAAATAGTGATGGATATTCCTTGGTTAAGTCTAGATGCATCCTCACCTTCGGATATTGAAATTTCGAAGGCGCAAAAACAGTTGGAGAGTGATCACTATGGCTTACAAAAGGTCAAGTCCCGACTTTTGCAATATTTGGTTGTTGTCAAGCTATTATCCCAAAATGCCGAGCAAGCCATGAAAACAGAAGCTGCAAAGAGAAAGATTCCCACAACAACTCTCATCTCATCCAATGCAAACGCAGTAGGCACAAATGCAATAAAAGGATCTAGGGAAAACAAGTCACCGATCATTATGCTAGTTGGTCCGCCGGGAACTGGCAAGACTTCCTTGGCTACCTCGATTGCCAAGGCTTTGGGCCGCAGTTTCCAGCGAATTTCTTTGGGGGGTATCAAAGATGAAAGCGATATTAGAGGACATCGAAGAACGTATGTTGGTGCTATGCCGGGCGCAATTATCCAGGCGCTTCGCAAGGGAAGAAGCTTGAATCCAGTAATTCTTTTGGACGAAATCGATAAGGTTGCAGGTGGGCATACAGGATCTCGCGTCAACGGTGATCCGGCAGCTGCATTATTGGAGGTTCTTGATCCGGAACAAAACTCATCCTTCACCGACCACTACTTGGGCATCCCAGTCGACTTGTCGCAGGTGATATTTGTGTGCACTGCCAACGACGCTAGTGGGATTCCTCCTGCATTGCGTGATAGACTTGAAATCATCAAATTGGAGGCATATGATATCTCTGAAAAGCTAGCTATCGGGAAAGCATACTTGTTGCCTAGACAAATCACGCGTAATGGCTTCCCCACAAACCTCCCCCGAAGCGAATGCGTTTCGATTTCTGATGAGCTTCTCCGTACAGTCATCCTTGATTATACTAGTGAGGCGGGAGTGCGGAGCCTTGAGCGCAAGTTGGCGACGATTTGCCGCTACAAAGCTGTTGAGTACAGCAATGCAACACAAGCGTCTTCGGGGCTTGATTATAAGCCGACGATACACGAGGCTGATTTAGGGAAATACTTGGGACCTGCTCGTCGAGTAGTTGATACTAGCGCAATCGTGACGACTACCAGCAATAGATCGAGTATCGGGATCGTCAACGGGCTTTCGTATAACTCAGATGGGTCCGGATCATTGTTGGTTTTTGAATGCGTTGGGATTGATCGCCGACATTCAGGAAATTACGACACACATACCGTTCCAGCTCTACAAATGACGGGTAGTTTGGGGAAAGTCTTGCTTGAAAGCGCCAAAATTAGCTTGATTTTCGTCAAGCTGCTAGTGTTCCGCGATATGCTCCAAGTCTACGAAGGTCCCTCCGAGAATCTTGCCCAAAAATTTATCAACACTGAGTTCTACTTGCACGCTCCGTTCGGGTCTATTCCCAAGGATGGTCCGTCCGCTGGAGTGGCAATTACATTGCTGATTCTATCCCTTGTGTTGGGAAAGGAAGTGCCGCCAAATATCGCAATAACGGGGGAAATCACATTAAGAGGTCTCATACTTCCAGTGGGTGGCATCAAGGAGAAGCTTTTCGGGGCACATTTGAGCGGCAATATTCGACGTGTTATTCTTCCGCGAGATAACAGGCGAGATTTGATCGAAGAGTTTCAAAACAGATGTGAAACGAAGGTAGATTTGCGTACCGAATACGGTTTAACCGAGTCGGATATGAGGCAAATTTGGTTGGATGAAAAAAATGGAGACTTCTCAAACTGCCTAGTGGAAAAGTACTTCAAAGAAAGTTATGGGCTTCAAATATTATACGCAAAGGAATTTTACGATGTCATTAAACATGTGTGGGGCGAAGATGAGCATTTCACGATAGCCATAGAGCCTCGTGTGTCCGAGCATCATTTGTAGAGTTGTCACAACCGATGTATTCCGTATTTATATATCATGTACGTTGTCTCTTGTTACTTCCAGCTCCAGCTCCACCGCCTCTCTTTTTGCCTTCTTTTTGAAAGTAATCCTTTTTGCGCTCACGTTCTTTTTCTTTGCGCATTTCTTCTTTCTTGGCCAAGGCCTTGAGCTTGTCGACGGATTTTTCTTCTTTCTTGGATTTTCGCTTCGAGTCCTTTTCTTTTCTAACAGTTGTAAGCTTTTGCATCAACTGTCTTGCTTTCTTTTCCTCCTCGTCTAGGACAACAGCTCGAGCAGCCATGTACAGTTTCTTCTTTTGAGGAGCCATAGCATGTATTTGTGATTTAAATGGAAGAGAAGCCTTGATTGATTTGGGCACTTTCAAGGGATTGAATCTTCTCTCGGCTCTTTCAATCTTACTGTATGCGCTATCAGCGTTCAATGGAGTCTCGAGATTATTTTCAGCTCGAACTTGGCCGGTGAGTCTCATTCCTTTCCACTCTGTGTGCTCTCTCAACAATAAGGAGGTAACAGGATTGTAGAACTTTTTGACCTTCACGGGGTACCATGTCTTCAAGAATATTGTGTCCGACATCAACACCTTGTCTTCAAAAGTTGCTCGGAAGTGACCTTCTGGTTTGGAGAGTGCCCTCTTGATTTCACCGCGAATGCCGGATACGGTCCTGATAGACGCACCCTCGAACTTGGCAACTTCCAAAGCGTTTGAAAACATGTCTTTCACGAAAGCGGTGTTACGGAAGATTTTGCAGGGGTGCCCTACTAACTTCAATTTCTTGACAATTTCAACCGAGGAGTTCAAATCTTCGACAATCCCTGTCGCCGCGACTCTGAATGATCCCGTAGTTGATTTATTGTCGATAATGTTAAACCCAACAAATGTGGTATTCGGGGCCACAAGGGGTCCGTAAAATGATGCGAAACAATATGCATGTTCTGGGGTGTATTTGAGCATTCTGTTTCGCGTTCTAGAATCAGACGTGGTGTAGATTGGTAAAGTCTGAAATCTTCGCCAGCCAAGTGATAGAATCAAAGGATCCAGCGATTTTAATATCTTCTTGTGCCAACGGTGTCTTCGAATGCGCACATTCATGATACCAAATCGGGACTCGGTGGGAAGTAAACCTCCCAACACTATGGGGTATTGAGGTTCAAGGTTTTCAATAAACTCACATGGCAACTTTTCAAACACTATCTTAACGTATGACCCGGCCCTGTAGCCCTCAATCTTGACACGTGTAGCAGCATCCATATCTTCAAATTCAGACTTGTTGATCTCAAGCTGTTTGGCCATCTTGTTTTTTTGAAACTCGTACCAGGTTTCAGCTTCATTGTCGCCAAGAGGATCCTCGGCGCCGAACTCGCGATCTTCTTCATCCTCAAACTGCACTTTTAATTTCGCTTTTTTAGCAGCATTGAGTTTCCGCCTTGCTTCGATTGAGGGGTTAGGATCATTGTTATCGTCTTCATTATCATTACCGCCGTCGGCGCCCTCATCTTCTTCTTCCTCTGCGTCAAAGTCTGCGAAATCATCCTTCGACTCCGTGTTTGCGGCTAGCGTTGATGTTGAGTTTTCGGCCAGTTCCAAGTCCTCAAAGTCGCCAAAGAGATCATCATCGTTATCTTCATCTCCACCCTCATCCACGTTCTCAGATGAGTTGACTCCATTGACTTTGGGCGCAATCAAAAAGCGAGCCTTTAAAATTGAGTATCCATTTCCGGCAGCATCATCGGCCTCGGCGGTTGCGTTGAACACTGTTTTGAGGTCTTCAGTTGAAGGATACAGAGGTACAAAAGTGTCCAAGTCGTTGTTATTGTCGTCAGCTGCTGCCTTCTTAAAAAACTCTTCATCGTCGGCCTCGATATCTTCTTCTCTCTCGTCATATGAAGCGTTCCAGCGGTCTAGCACTTGAGAGGGTAATATATTACGCAAGTAGAGAAGTTTGTTCAAGTCCCACTTGCGTCTTATCAGGCCACGTAAGTTTGCGGCCGTAGTCGTATAGTCATCTTCGTCGGACGATAAGGCTGAGTCTTCGACGAATTCTAATTCATCATCATTATAACGTCCTGATTTGTCGAAATCTACTTCGACCAAGTTTGGCTCGCCATTTTCAGATTCATTGTCATCGGTATCATCATCTTCTTGAGCAATAATTCCATCAAATTCGTCATCGTCATTTAGGGCTTTGCCATAAACCCGAGCACTTCGCATCACCTTGCGTCCCTTATCGCCAAGACCGAGCTGATCTGTTTCGTCGTCAGAGAGCTCAGCGTCAGTATCACTAATGTCTTCATCGTCACCATTTTCTTCGTCCACGTCTTTGATAGCGCTCGAGGACGAAAACAACTGCAACCCTGGAGCACTGGCCAACTTCTCGCGCATAGTCTCTGGAACTTCCTGCAAGTCCGTGACCAATTTCTCGCCCTCGCCCATTTCCTCACCGGGTACGAACGATTCCTTCTCGCCAACATCAATGTACACTGCGTCCTTGTCTACAAGCACGCCACCCACATCTGACATTGGGGCGTATATTATTTTTTGTCGGTCCTCCAAGCGCTTGCGCCTTCGGGTGGTCTTTGCGAGCGGCTCTCCGGATTCAGCTGCGGCCTTTGCTCGCTCTCGTTCCAACTCTTCAATTTTCAGTTCGTAGTAAGGTGTGGGGCATGGGTCAGGCAATTTTTCAATGGAATGAACAAAATGGTCTCCCATTCCTGCGATGTGCATGTGAGCATTCTGAGAAGGCAACGGAGTGCCGTGCAAGTAGCCATAAATTGCCACCTTACGGTCGCATTTCGAATTGTCGGCAATATCTTGCGGGTGCGTCAAGTCAGTTACGCGATCTGCCAAAAGGTAAGGGTGTTCATTTCTCCATTTCAAAGGCCTGAACTTCATGACGGAAATGAATCGGGTCAAGTTTAGGATTTCTCTGTCAGGGTACCTGCCATTGATGACACCAGAGAGGTAGAAAAGCTTGGCTCCCAGGTAGACTTCTGTCCAGAATCGGTGTTTCAATCTCTTCTTTGAAGTTTTCAAAGTGGACTGCGACTTAAATAAATCCAAATGGGTAGCACATCCCAAAACTTTGGGCATACCATGGTGCTGCGCAATGTTGAGAAATTCCATTGTCTCCATTTCCAAACCATAGTTCCCATCAACCATTAGTAACACGAGATCAGCAATTTTCGCCGCGTCAATCATTGAGTTCAAGTCTTTACCGACCTCAATAAACGTGAGTCGTCTTCGTTTGCCACTCACGATCGTTATGGGGCCTTTTATTTCATTTATTGTGACTTTCGCCAACCTACGAATCAAAGATTTGATGAGGGTGGTCTTCCCGGTCCCAGGCGGCCCCACCACCGCGACAATGACTGGAGGGGGGTCATCATCAGGGGTACGATCTACCATTGGAACATGGTACTTGCGTTCATTTTTATCGGCAGTTCTGCGAGCCATTCGCTCCAACTTCTTGGGAGCATTGACTGCGAAAGCCTTCCGGTTCTGGCCATTTTGATGCAACTTCTTTTTGGCCGTGGTCCGAGTGGAACCTCCACGATGTTCCTTGTTTGTCTGTTTCGTATCCATACCAAAAGATATGGGAAATCTGAGAAATTAGGTTGAGATGAAATTGGAGAGGACCGGTCTGCGGTATGAAAATTTCGGAATTGCACCATCGCGATGACTTCGATGCCCGTAGAAAAATGTTAAGCGCAGTTGATGACACACGTGATTCGGGTTGCAGCATTTTAACTCGAGAAAAAAGCCTCGCCTGGCACAGCGGTTTTCAGAAAACGTTTGAGTTCATGCCCACTAGGTGCGAAATTGCCGTCGCAATACCTATCCAATCGCTGGATCACATTTAAGAACGAGTCTGGCGGTGGCTCTAATGCAAGAGTTGGCGAACTTGATGCTCAATAATGGAAAAGTTCATGACACGACATTCAATGCGTGTATGCTACCTGTCAAGACTCTGCTAATTTCTGACGTTCAAACGCCCTCCATCCTGAATATTTCTTTGTAAGAGCCAAGCGTGTAGCGAGTTGCGACGCTACTTGGCGCTTAATTTTCCACCAAGGCACTATTCACAAGAGAAGTGATATTCGAGAGTATGCAAATTCTACGTAATCTCACGATCGATGCGAACGTGAGCTAAATGGTGTGTTCTTGCAACATTCTGCGATATATGCTCTCTGGTTGAATAACATGCTATGAGTAGGAGCCAACAGGTCAGAAAGTTTCAATTTCTACGCAAATCAGCACTGATGTCCTTTTCTCAGGTACATTGAAACCATTGAAACTTCTCCACCCTTCGGTTTAATAATGTGAGGAGTTTTATTGCGTTTGGGTACCAAACTTTTAGGCTCTAGAAGCGCGTAATTGCATCAAAAATCGAGGAATTCTCGCCGAGTAGCTTCCTGAAGCACGCATCTGAACTCACTTGCGCGGAAATGGTAACTTAGCGGGATACCTAAAGTTGCGTATAAATACCTAGCACCCGGGCTGTAATTTACATAACCAAGTGAGCTGAACATGAAAGTATCCGAATATCTCATATTCTTGAGTTACTTGTGCTTGCGTGTGATCTCACTGTCTGTGGACCCAGTGCTCCGGGGCAGTGAAATTCCGCAAAAAGTAATCAGTCGCGTATTTCTGCCTTTGCTTCCCAAATCCGATCCCTTGGCGGATCTTGACCCGAGGGCACCTGAAGCTGTCGAAAGAATGTTGATTTCGGAGGCAAAAAAAAGAAGACAACTTGCTGAATATCTGGTTTGTTCTGGGGTACTTCCTAAACCGACTCGCGAAGGTAGATTGCTTCAAATGGCTTTTGAGAGCTTGATTGAACCAAACTCAAGCGCAAGTCAAAGGATTATCCATTTGTGGACCGAATGGTGGGATGCGGCGTTTTTTAAAATCGCGTATGATCCTCGCCTGGATGCGGATCGTTTTCTCGAGTATGTTTTAGCGAGGCTGCATATGGACATTGTGTCATCGTGCTACACCGATTTGATTGAAAGTATCCTCGACGCGGAATATCTAGCCATCAGAAATGCGGAAGGAATAAACAAAAGCAATTCACAGTTGCGACAACGTGAGTGCTATGATCGCAGAATTAGGTGAATTGCGTTCAAGTCTACTTTAGTCACTTGCGTAAATGCAAATGATTAGCGCTAACCAGTAGAAGAGTTTCTTCAGTAAAAGAAGTATTCCAGTGTGACGGAAAAAATTGTGAATTTTGCAGCCGTTCTCGTAACGGCAGTCTGCTGACCGGAAAATGTTTATAGCAACGCTGATTTTTGCAGCTCTTGTCCATGGCGCATGGCTCTCAAGAGAAGATAAAGAGTGTGATCCCACTCGAGCAAACATGTATCCTTTCACGGGATTCAAGATTGCGAAGCAGTTGACGATTCACGGACCGTGGCCTCCCCAGATCATGCGGTACATGCTATTTTCGCACTGCGTTAACGGTAAACTTGAGTACCAAAAAAAGATTGAATTGAATTCTACTAGCGAAGAAATGTGGGGTCTTACGGTTGGAATAACTCAAACAAGCTCTTCTCAAGCGGCTCATGACGTCCCTAAAAAAATGTCAAGAGCTGATAAGCTTCGGCCTCACCCCCAAAATACCACAAGAGAAAAATGTTTGGACAAGGTTTTCAAATTAGCTCATGGCAAATTTATCGAGTACCATGAGTCTGTTAGCCCCAAGTCGAATTCTAACTCTGGAAGCCTATCAACTGCTTACTACAAAATGGCCAGGAGAAAGCAATACTCCAAACAAGGGTTGAGTTACTATATTCCTCAGACATTCGTGGGGGGGATTTTCAAGTGTGAGCCAGGCAGGAATTCCACAGCCATAAAGTACCCTATGGAGTGCAATGAGGATAATGCCGTTCCCTATTTGCCTCTTGTTGCCGAAGATACGACCTCGCAATGGATTAAATTACGGCTACTGCGATTTTCGGGGGCAACCATCGAACAAACAGTGCCCCTTTTCGCCACCGCCTCGCCTCGCCGGCTTCATTTTTCTGTGCACGATAAACCCCGTAAGCTTGGCGACATGTGGTGGAGCGGAATCAATGTGAACGAAAGATATACTTACACTCTGTCCGATGAGTCTGTCTTCTCTCGCGCATTGGCGTCGACTGCCGACATGATTCACAAAATCGTTTATCCTCTTAGTATGGATTTTTTGCACACGGCCGCGATATCAGGGTTCGAGCCTGACCACTTGGAAGGTGATGAAATAGATCGCGACGAAAATGAAGTTTTTGATAATCTTTCTCTTGACGATGTTTTTGGCCTAGCATTGACTAACAAGGACGTGAGACGTTCACATGGCTCAAGCGCCTCAAACTTGGTTGCAAGACTCGGAGAAATTTGGAATGAGGAGTCTGTTCAATCCGCTTCCACGAGACGATCATAAACAGAACGAGTCCGGTGTATTGGTGCCTCAGGGATAGTCGAGAAATTAGAGTGAGAAAAATCCCGAAAACGATAATAAGCTCTTGAGAATGCGCCGCTCGAAACCACCAGCTTAAAGGTGAACCGAGAGGTGTGGTATTCTTATTATATATATTGTAGTGTACACTTTCGGGGGAGGGTATGAAATAGGGAATGCTTACTTAGAGGAAGCGTTCTTGATGCTGCTGATCCACGCGGCGGATCGAGTCGGTACCATTGGACATAGCTCTAGTATGGAAATCAAACTCGTGACGAGGCTCTAACGTAGGAGATTCGTCAAGAGCTTCCGACAGGAAAGGCATCAGTTGGGGGTCTTGTAGGCCGCGATAAGTAGTATTATCAGTTTTCTTTATGGATTTGCTTCTGGCGGATCGTAAAGATAAGCCTCTTGTCAAATTTTTTATTTTCGCCCCGAACCCGTCTTCTTCAGTGGATGCAGGGTCTTTGGTGTCACCCAGATTGAGGTAGGGAGACAAGAGATTCTTCTTTTCGCGGCCGCTCAAACTGCTTGAAGAGAGATCATTTAGCTTGTACATTTCCGTCTCCCAATCAGTGTTGTGGTCTTGAGCGGCGATTCCCAACGCTGACAATTCCACCGCGTCGCGACCTGTTTTCTTGCTGTCGAACAAGTGCTTTTTGAAAGACGATCGATCATCTTTGGCGGGCGCAAAACGAGCATCAGGGTTGCGGGAGGCCAAACTCAAGATGCTGAATACCACCACCATAATAAGCAATACAAGAGAGAACGCGGCGTTTATAACAAAGAAAATCCATCCCATAATCAGCGAAACCGCGCCCGGTTGATCGAAAATATCGGAAAAGAACATAAACATGAAGGAGTTGAGACAGGTGACAATTCCGATGCAGTAGTTGACAACGTTTGTCGGCTTGTTGAGGAAGGGGCTGTGCACGAACAACATGACGGTATAGGCCAAGTCAAAGAGAAACACCGGGATCACCGACACTTTCCCGTTACCCTGGCTGAAGGATATGAAGGCCGCCTTGAGAAAGATGTAACCGGTAAAGACCGCTCCGAACCAATACTTATTGGCATGAAAGATAGTATAGCAGAAACCGAACTTTTGAAGCACGTTTGAGTCGCCATAGAGGAGCGCGGCCGGGTTCTTGAACAGCAGGACCGAGCGACGACCAATAATGACGGTGTTGTAGAGAGCCCAGCCCATGACCACAAACATTAGAATGATGAAAAGCACTGCCAAAACTATCAACGCTGCCGAGTCGTGCTCCGTGAACTCCCAAAAGCATAGAATGAGCATTTGGGTAAAGCCGAAATAGACGTACCTGGAGACCAGTCCCTTGATGATGGCTGATAAAGGCAACTGGCCAAAGTCAAGTCGGTTCGGAGACACCATATTGTGACGAATAAGCAAGGTGGTGATGGATTTAGCCACTGCCAATACCACAACTAACAAGCAGCCAAAGAAGATAAAAAACGTGAAGCCAGTACACACGATGGAGGTGGGCTCGATACCAGAATTGTAGCCAATACGCTTGATGCCGCGCAAAATCAGGACATTGGTGTTTGACTGTAGTGAATAATCCAAGGAACGAGGCTTGATGTAATTCGCGGCTTTTGCGGAAGCGGATTTTGCGGCACGCTTAGCGGCTTGGACGGCGCGCTGTACCAAAATTTGTTCGGTGACGCCCTGAAAGTATAGGGTAGGGGTTCCCCCTGTACTCTGCACGTACCAGCGGAAGATGTCTTGCATAAAGGGGACTTTGATCAAGCCCATCGACCACGCCAAATTCTCCAGCCACGCCAGAGCGATGGGGGGAACTCTCTCGACACTCTGCATGCACACAATCACGACTGACTGAAAGTACAAGAAGAGAGCGACGGCGTTTGCAGCAATGTGCGAAGCTGCGTTTGAGTTACCGAAGGAAGACATTGAAGCGGCGATGATCAAGCCCAATCCTGCAATGACGGCCGTAGCCCACTTGACGCCGACCTGACTGACCGTCTTGCCGTTAGTGAATGAGCCCTGTAGGCACGATAAGATCTGGCCCAGATCGCGATTACGGATTTCCACCTTGACGACAGCATCAATGTCAGGAACACTGTAGGTGATACCGGGGATCATATCGATGACCTTTTGGGAGATATCGTTCTGGATGGAATCAACCTGCAAGTTGCCGGGAAAGATGGGGCAGAATTGCTTCCAGCCCAACAGGCAAAGATCGATATCCTTTGCGATGATTTTGAAGCCATAAGCATAGACGGAGACATGTGCGGTAACATAACCGTTAATCTGGGTATCGAGATCGAGAGAATAACGCAAAGCCCTTGCGCCGGGATCAAAAGTCACATTAAAGTGGGAAGCCGAGATCTGGGAGCGGTCCATACAAGTGATTAGGGACTGAGCGGTCAAAGCTCTGTAAGCGTGGGTCCTGAGGATAAGACAAGATAGGACATGAAGAAAAAGGAGCTGAAAGCGCATGATTTTTCAGATGCAAAAGAGATACTGAAGTTGGATCGGAATAAGTAGTTTGGGAGTCAGGCGTGTGCGCGTAGCGATGGGATGGTTGGGCTCGTGGTTGGGTGTGTGGGTGTACGGAGGTGTGGGAAGAAAATCCGATAAAGTGGCTTTAAAACACTCTCGGCATTTGCTAATTTTCTAGTGTGATAAATAAGTAAATAAAGAAAATTTTCGATTTCGCGCGTGAAAAAGATCCGCGACAATCCCCTTTTTCCTTTTTTTTCCGCCAATGACCGAATATTTATTTTTCGAGCTTTATTTTTCTTGCCTGAAATTTTTTCGCGCCTTTGTTCGCGTCTTATATTAGATCGTCGCAGTCACGTGAGACCCCCCACATTAGTCGTGTGGGTGTTAATTTTACCCCGATGCTGCAATCGTCACCCAGCCCATCTCCTAGTCCCAGTCTCCCACACACTGATACATCACACGGCACTGCGCCTGCTACGGTTCTTTTTATGGACTCATCCAATTCGTTGCTGGGAGAGTATGTTCGTATCGAAGATATAGCAGCAGAAATAAAGGCGGGAGTCCTCTCCTCCGTGAATGATATCACAACCCTCCACGCTATACCCATCCTTCTTCAGTGCATTTCCGACTTGATTCGCTTGCTGTCAAGACGAGATCTCTTGCTGCGTTTCCGTTCTCAAATTCGTCCCCACCTACACCTACCACGTGACTCCCAAGGGAGTGTCCTGACTGCTAGTGCCAATGATCATCCCCATCGCCATGTCCTGACTGCGAGTCCCAATCATCAACCCCAATGTGGTGTTCTGACTGCGAATTCCAATCATCACTATTACAACGTCTTCACCCTACTCCTGCCTGCCCCACTTTCCATTCGCGACTTTCTACTTCGCATTCGCAAGTACTCTCCCAAAGTGTCCACCGCGGTGTATTTGCATCTGGCTCTCTTGATCTTTCAACTTCTGTTGCTGTCAGACGAGTTTGTTCTACATAACTTGAACGCTCATCGAATTCTTCTCTCTGCCATCCGCTGCTCCGCAAAACTCCTAGAAGACTCCTACCAGAAACAATCCGCTTATGCCGCTGTAACAGGCGTGTCTCAATCCGATTTGCTCATTTTCGAAGTGAGTCTCCTTTACTTGCTAGGCTTTGACATTGTCGCACACCAAAGCGGTCTTGATCACTTCTTGACCGATTCGTGGTTGCAATTGTATGAGTTTTGTAATGCCAATAACCTCTAAGTAATACTACTTCCTTCGCTCCCTGCCGACCTGCGTACCCTTCGTTCTTCTTCACTCGATCTAAAGCAACCGCTTCTATCCCTCATGCTACGCCATGCCAAAGCCTTACCTTGCAGCAAGGATCTTTAGTCAATGCATCTCGCTTTCGACGAATTTGCTTTTGCTTATAGCCTAATGACATTGATATCGGTCTCCTAGAGATAGCATCTTTAAAGCCTTAGAAACAACTGCTTTCTACAGGATAGAAACAAGATTAAACTATTTCCTTACAAAGTCATCATAATCTGCGGCCCCACCCAGTCTCTAAATTCCAGTATTGCGGTTCAGGTTTTTTAAAGTTACGGCGGCATGGATCTTTTTGATTTGTGAGTACCAATCCTAATAGGCTTACATCTTTCTGTTGTACATGCAATACATCGCGTCGGGATACCGTCTTGTGTGTTCAATAGTTTTACTATGAACCAGTTGTGAATGTGAGCTCAAGATTTGCGACCCTAAAATGATGAAGGCTTTTTTCATAATGCATTGGGTGGTAGATTTTATCCTGAATAAAAAAATTGGAATGGATTTTCGGGTTAGCAAGGGAATGAATCCATTCATGTCGCTTGAGACTCCGGTAGAATTTTGCTCATGGCCACAATAGCCTAGCGTTCAACATTGCTCATTGCCACAGCAGTCTAGCGTTCAACATTGCTCATGGCCACAACAGTCTAGCGTTCAACCAATTGAGACCGATAAACATGCAAATTTACGTATACTTTCATCGCTTAAATAGCAGCTGGGGATCCTTGGGCTTCCTGGTGGATTTCACCTTTTGAATAAACTTTTGGTTCTTCTCCGCCATGGTCTCGGTACCACTGTCCGATTCCAGGTCAGAGTCGCTGGAGTCCAGATCAGAATCGCTCGAGCTTGAACTCGACGAGCTCTCTTCAGCCGGAGTCTGTGGAACGAGCTCCACCGGCTTCTCGCTGATACTCGTATCGCGCACGTCTGGTATCCCTCGGTCCTTCAATTGATCGAGCGCTGCCAATTTTGGTCTTGGAATGGCGGGGCGCACAGGGCCCTTTTCCTTGCTGACGCCATTCCCATTCTCGCTTTCCATGGCCTTGCTGCTATGACTGACCTCCAACATTACGTTTCTACCCGTAATACTCGGGAATCTGCGGCTACTGCTGTTACCCATCGGAGTTAACGACACCAGGCTTTGTACTGGCGTGGATGCTACAAGCCGAGGTCGATTGCTTTTGTTGCTATCCTCAGGCCCAGAGTCAGCAGATGCATCCTCTTCTTCCAGAGACGACAGGGCACTGCTATCTTGTCCGTCAGCATGCGGCCCTCGTCCGGATGCCATGTTTGTATTGTTGCGCCCGTGTTCCCACATGACCGCATTTGTTCTCTGATCCAGAAATAGCTCTGGTGGCGGCGTGTTGGTTTTGCGGCCATAGCTGGGGCGCCTGCCGACCTCGAGCGGGAACGCAGCTTTGGACGGCCCCACTGGTCGTGCCTGGGTATTAGAATAGTTGCTGGACTGAGTCGGCGGAGCCTGCCGCGCGTCGGACGGACTGCCGCTAGTACCACCCTTTGCCTGGCTGAAATAGTCTCTTTTCTCCAGGTGCTTTTTTTTATCATCACTAGCGTCCCTATCTTCACGAACGCTTTCATGATCTTTATTTCCCGTATCATCGCTACGGTCCCGCGCATCGTGATCACTGCCATGCCTATTTTGCTCGTTACCGTCGACGGCGTAATCGTTCTCGCCGTCGCTTTCCTCGCTCTCAACGTCGTCCTCATCATCGCTATACTCATTCACGAAAAGATTATCGCTCTTGGACACGCTGACTTCCCTACTGTCTTGCAGTTGGCGGGGTGGTGAACTGGGAACAGACGCGCCGCTCGATTCGACCAGATCGGGATTTTCCAGAGAGCCCATCATATCAACATCGTGTTCTGGCACATGTGGGCTCTCAGGTGGGCTCGCGGATTTTTCATCTGCCTCACGAGAAGCTGGCATTGTGGGCGATTTCGATCGATTGTGTTGGCG
>JAKTSS010000215.1:0-20913 GCA_030580355.1 Debaryomycetaceae sp. yHKB357 | reverse complement strand
GTGGCCGACGAATATCAAAACCAAGGCATCTTGAGTAAAAATGGAAAATACTCAAATCAGACGAAGAAGCAGCAGGAGCGGGAGCAGAAATTACAGCGGGAGCTCCAGCAGTACCGGCAACAAGAACGACAGCAACTGGGACAAGAAGTGGCCAATCGGTCCGAAAAGAACGCGGGCAAGAAAGGCGACAGTAACATAATCGCACTTCGCATTCGGAATCAACTTCGCAAAAAAAGCACGCGGCGCTAATCATAAATCACAGTGAGTATGCTTAAGTAGACCAAGATGATTGGACTCGTTAGAAACCGATTCCCGCTGCTTTAGTCTCACGCCCTGTGCGGAGGCCCCAGCAAAAGGCAAAGAGGCCATCGATGCATATTAAACGCGGAGATCAGATGAGTGGCCCTGGGTTAAGGTAATGATTGCGTGGGGTAGAATCTTTTTGGTCGTCGATAGAGAAATGGCCCCTTATTTGAGATAAACATTTTGTTAAACTTTAATCAACCATTTTTTGTATCTTTGCAATACTAAATACATGAACGAGGACTTTTAAGATAAGCGTATGAACGATATAGGGATAACGTACCATACTGTTGCAACCCTATTTTCATGAGTACAGAAATAAAAGTGAATGGTTTAGTAATAATATTCTCAAACGCCACACAACCTGCATATATTCCCAAATACCCCCTCCTCACCCCACACACCAAACATGAAACTCCCAAGAGACCCGCATTTCCCTTTTTTCAAACAACAAGCCACTGTAAAAACCCACCGCTCCTTTAATGATTGAGATTCCAGACTTGGAAGATTCACATATTACCTCTGATTCGACTGCCGCCGCTTCTACTGCCCCTACTACTGCTTCTGCCGCCACCCCTGCCACTTCACAACAAGCCCACCGCGTCGATATCGAAAACGTCAACGCGAATGAAAACGACCTCCAGTCCCGTATTGATTTGGTGGCTAACTCAAGTGATGATCCATCCTCGTCGTTGAAGTTACCTGACGGTTTGGGTATCCTACCTCAATTCCTACACTACCCGTCGCCTTCTTTTCTGCACCCACATCATCAATCGTCTCTACAAGATGCTCCGTTCATAAAGGACCTGATCCCGAAATTGCCTCCTCCAGCGTCCACTTCCACTTCCACCTCCTTGCCTTCACCAAACACATTCTTCCTCCCAGCCTCTAATCCCTTTGGCCATACTGATATCTCTCCTCAGCTACCTCCTCTGGGCCTTGCCGTTCGAAGACTTACCCTCACTAATGGCGAAGATTTCGCTGACCATCGCAGGGATTTGGCCACTGACTTGAAGGCTCCCGCGGAATATACGCTCCATATTATATTCACTCAGTTCGTTCGCCATGCTGAACGCAAACTCAATCTCTTCTTGGGCTATCCCCTCAATAAGGAGCCTCCTATCAATGATTTACTTGCTGAGGGCGTGGACCCTCATTTTGATCACATCATTGCCTCCCTCGGCTACGTTGCTCGTCGTAAACCCAAACCCGTCATGGACCTGGTCATGTTCTGGCGTAAATCAAAGAGCCAGGTTGCGGCATTGGCCACAAATGAAGTGGAAATGACCCTTGCGGCCCAGGAGAACTCATCTGACATGGTCATGCTGGAAAAATTGGGCTCGGTCAGTTCTAATAGCAGCTCGTCGCGTAATAACCCACCCCTGTTCAAACGCAGTTTGAGCGTTATGCGTCGCAAAAGCGTGCCTGCGGCCCCGAAACATCGCCGTAATTTGTCTACTCCGATTGTGCCGCTGCATGAATCTCTCCACCAAACCCCATCTCGTCCGCAAACTGTACATCCCTCTCCTTCGCGCTCCGCCACCCTTCCCAGTACAGAATTCGACACCTTCGACGCTCGTCTAGCGCATGCCCGCGAAATTGCCATCCATGCCGACCGTAAACTGTTGGCCTCCATCTACATTCTCTGTCGAGTGTTGATCCAAATCGTAAAGCAACTGTCTCTGGATACTATTGCCAATGACTTTGACGAGAAGCTCGAATTGATTGTGTACAATCAACTAAAGACAACTGACCCTGTGAGTACCAGCCAGTCCCTATTGCGCGCCGCCAACTGGAATCTCTTTGCAAAGTTACTCGGCGCGATGCTGGAAAAACGCTTTGTGGCGGTTTCAGATCGGTGTATTGCCGACCTCGAAAAAATACCCTCAACTGTGCCTTCGCTGGACGAGCCCGGGTTGCACATGCTTATTCATGGAATGCGCTACCTCCGCCTTTCCAATTACCCGGTAGAGGCGTTCGAAGAATCGGCAGATTTCCTCCTTTCACTCTCCAAATTCTTTCTGCGCTGCCATAATGAAACATTGTGCTACGCTTACTGCGACGTTTTGAGCTACATGGTAAACTCAATAGCGAATAACATGACAGCCGAGACTAATCATCCCGTATGGGTCGAGGCTACCGAATCAATCTTCAACACAGCACGCCACATTTGGTTAGTCTCCGTTAAGGAAATGCGCTTCAACGTTCTGGTTCCAGCATCGCCACTTCCGCCAGATTGCTCGTTCCAGAATCCAGAGTTTTGCAATACGGGCTGGGCCAGCTCGCTTCAATTGATGACGGCTGCGCTCGCGGTTTCGCGCAAGGGATTTTTCGGCCCGGCATGGCTAACGCTTGTGCAGGATAATGCCTTCAAGCTTAAGCAAAAGGCGGAGCTCGAGGACAAGGTAGTGTTCATATCCTGCGTCTCCAGGCTCGCGTGGGTATACTTGTATCGTTTCAAGGACACTCTCAACAATACCATCAAAAAATTGGACCGTCTCTGCGAGATAGTCTTCGCCACGTCGCCGGCGGCTGCCGCGAAGAAGGCCCAGTGGATTACCGCAGACGCGTCGTTAGTGTCAGCGGTGGTGTCGCTAGTTCGCGTTCTTGGCTTCAACCATTTAACTCACGTCCTTGAAAATGTTATTTTGAAACAGATGCATGCCTCATATAATCCCACCACCAATGAAATATCGTCTCCGGAACGACTCATCGTTATGACCAAAAGCTACCTTGCCTTGTTGAAGGACGCAGAATTGGGCAAAGCGCCAGAGTTCCCCACTGATGAGGTATTGGCAGCTGCTGATTCTATAGAGGACAGTCTCCAAAAAAAGCTTCGTGACTTTAACTTTATTGCGAAAACAGCGCGAAACGCTTCTACCCACGAGGAGGTGCAGCGTATATTGGGCCTTTTGCTAAAACTGTTGGACTCGCAGTATGGAAGCACTACATGGCCCAGCGAACATCAGGCGGGCGCCCCCATTGCAAAGGCACAATCATCCTTCTCGGCATTCCTATCCATGGACTTTAGCTACAGCTCTACCAAAGAGCTTCAGGTACAATTACTTGCGGTCTTGATTGAGGCGGTGCCGTGGGCAATCGCCCCCACCAGTGCCAACAATGTCGGCCACTCGGGCATCCTGTTCCGCAACGTGATCGATATTTTGGCCCGCAATGCCGTCCATTCCGATCCCCGAGTGGCCCGATCGTCTGTCCTGGCCCTCAAGCGGCTCGCCTTGGGTAAAAACTTTAGCAGCTTGATCGCCATGTTCGCAAAAATCGCATTCCACTTTACCGAGAAGCTGACGATGGAGCATGATGAAATATACCTAAAGTCGCCCGAGTACAAGACATTGTTGAAGGTTTACGTTGACTTGTTGTACACCTGGATCACCAACTTCAGCACTCGCAACGAGGAAAATAATAACCAGAATCCGCTTGCGCAGGACGATGAGGCTATGAACAAGGACACTCTCAATGAAATTTTTCAGATCAATCATCGTGAAGAAGCAACTCTTGCTGGAACCGCTGAAGTTCTGCGGAAACCTAGCGACGAACTCGAGTGGAAAACAATGTTTACGGTGTTTGAAGAGGTAGAAGGCTATGGCTTGTTCTTTCTCTGCTCCCAAGACCCGAGAATTCGTCACCACGCCACCTGCATCTTAAAACTTGTGGAACAGTTTGATCACGAGATTTACCGAGTGACGCAGCTGCTGCAGCCTGCTGAGTCGCATTCTCGTAGCCCGTCAAAGTACGCGGCAGATGCGGGGACACGTCTCATTAGTGTCTTAAACAACACTGACTTTGTCGAGCTCATCAGGCCTATGCGTATGACTTTGAGCAACCCAGAAAAAACCCGCCTTGCCAAGCTCAAGGGCCGGAAACACATTTTGGTGCGACTTGCTGAAAGCGATTACGGCATTGACTCCACAATTTGGTTTCGTGTTTACCCTCAAATTCTTGAGATATTTTTCCAAAAGTGTCCTATGCCAGTGGCGATGTGCCGTCTGATTGTGTGCGTTCGGTTGGTGCAAATGCACGAAAAAGTGTCAGAGTTCTCTGAGGGGTACCAGAAATTTACTTCATCAATACTTTTGCGGGTGACTCCTACAGTAGCGCCAGAAATTTTGGTCAACCAATGGAGATTGTACCTTATCTTTGCGTGCTGCTCCATGACCTCAACCAATGAGCAGAAAATCTCTTTTCCTAATAAGCCTACTCACGGTCGCAAGCGATCCTTGCAAATCTATATCCAACATCAAACCATAACTAGTGCCAAGTCCATATTCAGGATGGTGCTTCCATTACTCGAGTCTCAGCATCCTATGGTACGAAATTCGGTTGTGACCGGGTTGAGCTGCAGCAATATCAACATCTTCAAGACTCTCTTGGAAAATTTGCCTCAGGAAATCGATGACTGGAGTGATCTGCTCAAATCCACCAACAAGGCTTTTGAGGACCGCCTACGCTGTGAAACTATTCATATCTTGGCCAACTTGATTGAAAAGTATGGTATAAACGATATTATCTATGCCGACGAGTGGATATTGGCTCAACTAGTGTCCATCATAAAAACGGTAAAGAGCTTTCTTATGGCGCCATCAGTGCAGCAAAATATCAATTTTCAACATCTCCGCCGATATTTTTGCATCTTTTTGGAGTTTTCTTTCCGCGGCATCAACGCGGCCGGGAATTTGGATACGTGGTTGCCATTCGAGGCTCGGCTTGGCTCTTTCAATTATATGCGCGAGTGGTGCGGTTATGGTGACAATGGTGCTACCGAAGCTCACTTCAAGGCGATGCAAGACAGTTTACGATCGCTGAAAGACCTGGTGTCCGCCATGGCAGTGCTTGAAATGGAGCGGAAACTGCTTCTGATCGCCGCTTCAAGTTGCATGGCGGCACTCTGTGCGGGGCCCATCACATCACAAGTTGAAGACGAGCGCTTCGACTTTGGAATCAAGTCTTTAATGCACTGGATTCATTCCTTGCTCGTTGCAGACAATGAAAAAATTCGCGAAATTGGTCACTCAGCATTGACAAGCATCCTCGAGAACAATCTTGATAACATGGATGTAGTTCGAGAAGTTCTTCGCCAAAGCTTTTTGGGGACGCAGGCAGAAAATGCTTCAGCGACATACTTTACGGTTTTTTCAAGCGTGTTCGCGATGCATCAGCAATTTGAAAGTATGCCGTTTGATGTGCTTTGCGTGGTTAATCTTTTAGTGGGCAATGACGATTTCGAAGTTCGACATGCTGCTATAAAGTTGCTATGTTACTTGGAGACTTCATTTGCCGGGTCTTCCTCTACTTCAAAGTTTTTGGAAAGCGTGTGCAGTAAAAACAAAGCCATTTACAAAAAGGCCGCATTCCATATTTCTGCGCATTGGGATGCATTGTATCCACAGTGGACACTGGTGCGTATCAGCTACTTGACTTGGTTTTTCATGTTGGCACCTCCACGCCTGCGAGCAGATGTGTTAGCATGTTTGCTACCTTGCATTCAAGAGGTGAAGTTGGAGCAAGGAGAGCCTCAGACTCCATCCACTTCAGACGAGCAAGATTTTAAGTTAACGCCGGCATCTCAGCTCGTATTAACGAATCTTTTTGAAATCACTGTCAAGTTTAGCGACTCCGCTATGAGCCAAGTGGAACCGTTGTGGGTAGCACTCGGCTCCAGCGCAGAAAACCTCGACATCATTCTTGGATTTTTGTTGCTGAACTGTGCGGGCCAAAGAAATCCAAAGTTTGTGGAGTACGCTCGAGTAGTCATCGGGATATTGGCTCTTGTTGATCTGAACATTTCGATTTTCGTTGACAAGTTGGTTGCTAATTTGGACCCAAAGTCGATGGTCCCTCTGGAAGCCAGCAAGGCATGCGTATTGGAACCAAACACTTTCCCATACTTTGCCAACTTGGACACCGTTGTTGAACATGTTGAAAAAGACGTGTCCTTCTCTCGCGGACAACTATCGCTCATCTTCCTGGTGGACTTGTTTGCGGAACGTGTGGATCAAGTGAGTGAAAGGCTCCCGCTACTCTTGCACGTGTCGTTTTTATTACTAGATCACTATTCACCTATTGTTCAGGAACTGGCTAGCTCCATGTTGTTGCACTTGATACACGTGTTGGCCCCTGAAAGCTCAAAGTTCGAGGAGATTAGTCTGGATTTACGGCGTAAAGACTCGCAAAAGTACTTGTGGGTTTATGATGACTTGAACAATAACGAGATTGGTGCCCGCACCCCACAAAACATGGACTCACTTATCCGCAATGTATTGGACATTTTCCAAGACAGTAGCCCCCAGTTGCAGCAAGAATGGAGCCGAGTCTCTTTGACCTGGGCAACTGCCTGCCCCGTGCGCCACATTGCCTGCCGGTCTTTCCAAGCGTTCAGGTCCCTCTTGACGTTTTTGGACTTGGGGATGCTCAAAGATATGTTGCATCGCTTGTGTAACACCATTTCTGACGAAAATCCCGATATCCAGGGGTTCGCAATGCAAATTTTGATGGCATTGAATGCCATTACCGCCGAGTTGAGTCTGGATAAGCTTATTGATTTTCCACAGCTCTTTTGGCTGGGGGTGGCGTGCTTATCCACGGCCCACGAACAAGAGTACATTGAGGTTCTCTCGTCAATGTCCAAATTTGTGTCCAAGATTGATTTGGACGCACCCGACACAGTACTGTGCTTGATTTCCACATTCCCACCAAAGTGGGAGGGCAATTTCGAGGGACTTCAGCAAACAGTACTTGTCGGGTTACGCTCCGAGACATCGTGGGGCCCCTCCATGAAATTCCTCGATAACTTGAATAAGCTCAAGGATAGCGAGATAATCGGAAAGGGGGACTCGCGCCTTTTGATGGCGGTTTTGGCGAACATGCCGCGTTTTTTGCACTCCTTCGACAAAAAAGTCATGTCGCAGGATCTTGAGGAGGCTGCTATGGCGTTGAGCACCCTTGCAGAGTCACACGAAAAGCCTGGAATGGCTCGTATATTGGAGTCGTTCGCCAAGAACCGTTTCCGGTCGAAGAAGGATTTCTTGGTGCAGTGCGTGTCGACGCTACGGTTCCTATTTTTTCCCGAGTTCGAGGCAGAGGTGCTAGTGTTTCTCTTGGGCTTACTTTCGAATGCATGCGGCTGGATCAAAGTCGAGACCATGCTTGTGCTCAAGCAAGTATTGCCCATGATTGACTTGACGGCCGATACATTTGTTGGGGTAGGTGCAGACTTGATTCTGCCCTTGTTGCGTCTTTTGTTGACCGACTATGCCGAACAAGCCCTCGAAGTCTTGGACGAGATGGCAATGATTCTGGGTCTGCTGCTCGATAAGGATGCGTTACGGATGAGCTTGGGCAACTCTACTGTGAAGCAGGAGTATGAGCGCAGTGCCACTTTGTTCGGAATTCCCGACGATAGCGGGTGGTCAATTCCCATGCCACGCGCCACCACGGCGCGCACCCGCAACAACGTGCACTCGGTGTTTGCCACATGCCTAGTGGCTGCGGGAGAGCAGCCCAAACCCGAGGAGTTCCAATTCCATCTGGAGGATTATAGCGTAGCGGTACCGGACCCGGCCGATGCCGCCTCATTCAACAATGCTGAAGAGCGTGACCAGGCATTGAGCAGCGTGTGGGCCGCCCTCGATAGCTTTGACTCTTTTTTCACGAAAGATGCGGCGGAACAATTGGGCGGGCCCATGAGTCCGTCAATCTTGAAGGAGCACATTGACTATCACGGCCACATGCACTCGGCATCGGCGGATACCCGCACAAGCATTGGCAGCGATCCCCTCTCTCGGCTTGACTCTGTGCCTAATGTCTACGATAGCAAGGCGCTGGTGATTTTGGACCGCAGCTTGGCGCGCACGAAATCCGACTCGCTTTTCAAGAGTGGTTTTGCCGAGCCGGAGGGAGCACATTCTCCTACGCACGTGGCGGGGCGAAGCGCCTCCGCGGGATCTGCCATACGGCTGTACATTCCTTTCCGCAATAGTCGCTCGACCCCAAAAAATCGGCACGATCTGCTGGGTACGCCAGTGACCACTGTACTTTCTTCGTTCGCGTCGCCCATAAGCGGGGGCTCCCGAGGGTTTCATACTACGCCTACGCCTACACTGGTCCACTTTAACGGCCTGTCGACCCCCACCAACCAAATGCCCGATTCGCCACGCGGACTGTACCCCGGTGAAGGGACGCCACGGATCGAGCATTTGTTGAACGGTTCAAAAAAACGGACCCGCAAGCCTCCCAAGTCATCACATGATGCAGCATTGATCCTGCCCGAATGAACACGGAAAGAGCTTGATGTCTTTGTAAAAAATTATCTGAGATTTAGAACGAGTGTAAGATTATTAATGAGGTTGAACCATGTGGAAAAGGATAGCGCAAGGTCTACGTGAAGAATTCTGCCGCCATCACTATGAAAAAGTTACGAAAGGCAATGGTGCCAGCTCCCGAGATGTTGTTGCGGCAATGCAAACGCGCGTTGAAATCGCGATTCCTGAACATGGAATCACATGGCAAAAAAGATGTTGCGTGTGTATTCTGCGGGAAGGCAAGAACTTGCGGAGGGAAAAAACGATTCCCCACAGAAATGCTCGTTTCGAGTCAGATTTCCAGCCTTCTAATGCAGACTTACTGCTTTGCTTCGCACCTGCTTCTGGTGACGTAAACAACAATCGATCGTGATTTCCCTTTTACTTTAAAACTACTCCGACGGGAGGATCCACGATAAGGCGATGACCGCACGTGATTAGGTTCCAAAAATTTCACCAGAAATGCGCGACATTTGACCAGAAATTACGCACCTAGTCTGAGAATAATGCCACCCAAGAATAAACCGCAAGTGTCTGATAAGAATAAGGCCAAGGCTAAAGCCAAGTCAGCTGAAGATAAAACATTCGGGCTAAAGAATAAGAACAAATCCAAAAAAGTTCAGCAACAGATTCACCAAATCAAGTCTGGTGTAGATGGTGGTGCCCAAGCGAAGAAAGAGGCCGAAGCCAAGAGGCGTGCCGACGAAAAGCGCGCTCAAGAGGAGGCAAAGAAAGAGGCAGCTGCGTTATTCGGTCTCCAGACTCAAAAGGTGCCCTTTGGGGTAGATCCCAAGCTGGTGTTATGTGAGTTCTTCAAAAACGGGGTTTGTACAAAGGGAACAAAGTGCAAGTTCTCGCATGATCCACAAGTGGGCCGCAAAGATGCGAAAAAGGACTTGTACACCGATGCTCGCGCCGAAAAAGAAGAAGATACAATGGAGCAATGGGACGAGGAGAAGTTGCGAAGCGTCATTTTGTCAAAGCATGGCAACCCCAAAACCACCACCGACATTGTGTGCAAGTTTTTCATTGATGCAGTGGAAAATGGAAAGTACGGTTGGTTCTGGACGTGTCCCAATGGAGGCAACGAATGCAAATACCGGCACTCGTTGCCCCCCGGGTTCGTGCTCAAAACGAAAGAACAGAAACGCCTCGAACGTTTGGCAGCAGATGAGGCACCGAAAATCACACTAGAAGACTTTATTGAACTAGAACGCAGTCGTTTGGACAAGAGCAAATTCACACCAATTACTGCCGAAACGTTTGTGGCGTGGAAAACGAAGCAAAACGCCAAGCGCGATAAGCGAACTGAGCAGGAAAAAACAAAGACAGGTTTGACCGGGCGCGAGATAATCTTGAAGAAATTCTCGGACAAGTTTTATCAAGAAGAGGATGTGGGCAACCAATGGGACTTGTCTCAATTTACAAAAGCTCTTGATGACGGTGAAGCAGACACGAATTATAAAGATTATGGCGATGGATCTAACGTTACTGAGTTCTACCAAAAAGATGCTATTGCTGTATAACTTGAAAATCTAGATAGATGATGTACCAAGCTAAATGCATGCATATTAAAGCCATTCTAATTGTTCAATTGCGCATCACAAAAATTTGAGGGTTGTATGTACTATTCCCATGTGAGCAAACTGTACCAAACTTATCTCTCACACGCGTTTCAGCTGCATATTCGAACAAGATTCGAAAATTCTATGAGATCTCGGAAATTCCCTCATGAGGAATTCGATTACATAAGTGTTTCGCCCCCACCCTCCAAATTTCTCCCACTTTTACCCGCCGCAAAATAATAGTCCTCGCTTAATCCCATGAAATGTCTGTAGAGGCTCTTTCGATCGGTGATGAACTCAAAGACTCTTATAAGCCGACTTCGAAATGGTTAAAGGAGACGACTTCTTGGCTAAGTGATATTGAAGAGTTTTACCGAGAACGCACTGCGTTGGAAAAGGATTACGCAGCAAAGCTCGCCGACTTGTGCAAACGTCACTTTGACAAAAAGCAGAAGGTCTCCAGCGTGGTCTCCGTTGGCGAAGACCCCAAAATCACCCCGGGCTCTCTAGAATCGGCTTCTTTGGTATTGTGGGCTGATTTACTCACAAATACTGAAAACATTGCTCAGGAACGCGTGAATCTTGCCGAGGAACTAAATTCCCGCGTCGCTAATGGATTTGCCGCCACAAGATCGAAATGTTCTCGCTTAATTAAGCAGATGGACAATATCAATGACGTGCTCGTGCAAGATAAATCAGCTTTCGAGGACGACGTGGCCAAGGCCAAGCGGCACTATGACTCGCTCTGTCAAGCGACCGAACTGGCACGGGAGCGTGCGGAGAAGCTGAATAGTGAGAAAAACTTGAAGAAGCTTCAAGAAAAGACTGTTGATATGAATAATGGCAAGAATGACTACCTCATAAAGATCAACATCGCCAATCGCTTGAAAGACAAGTACTACTACCAAGATATCCCCGAACTCTTGGACTATTTACAGCGGATTAGTGAAATTCGAACGGCGCTCAGCAACCGATTATTACATGACGCCAGCGCTATCGAGCGGACTTCGTGCGACAAAATCAAGAACCATCTATCAGCCATTGACGAAACGATTGATCAAAACAACCCTTGTCTCGAC
The DNA here is from genome assembly GCA_030580355.1 of Debaryomycetaceae sp. yHKB357. Classification (NCBI taxonomy): domain Eukaryota; kingdom Fungi; phylum Ascomycota; class Pichiomycetes; order Serinales; family Debaryomycetaceae; species Debaryomycetaceae sp. yHKB357. The sequence goes on along the minus strand of JAKTSS010000215.1, from coordinate 9,648 downwards.
ACCGCCATGTACATCAAGCACAATGCCCAAGAGTGGCAAGAACCACAGGACTTTTACTTTGTCCCGTGTTCCATGTGGCACGACGACGAAAATTTAGTCATCAAGGAACCTGAATTAACTACCCTTCGCAAACGCCTAGCACAGTGCAGTACCGAGTATCCATCTCTAGAGGATTCGTGCTTGGAAACGAAAACGAAGCTAGAGCTGTTGGACGCTGATCGTAATAATCACAATAAGCTGACTCCAGACCTCAAATTTGACTCTAGTTTGGTTCCAGCTTTGAGCATGTTGCAGAGTTTCTTCAAGAGCGACTCACAGCGCATCACCAAGCAGGTGGAAATGGATGTGATTCAAAATTTTGCGCGCGACCAAGACTTGACGTGGGTAGAGGATAAGACGCCACGGAAACTGCGTTTCGGATTCTTGCGACGGTCAAAAGCGGCAAGCCCTGTTCCTGCCGATGGCGGTGGTGGTGGCAGCGATGCAAAGCTGATGTACACTGTTACCTCGGGCTCGGTCATGCGACACGACGATGGCGCGTTCAACCTCCGGCGGAGCCGGACAGGTGCCAGCCGGGCCTCCTCGCATCAAGCCGCGGCGGAGCCATGTCGCGTGTTATACCCCTACACGGCTGCCGGGTCCGACGAGATTTCGATGGCAGTCACCGATTCCATAGTCGTACTTCTGCCTGACTTGGGTTCGGGCTGGACGATGGTGGAAGTTAACGGTTCAGCCTCGGGATTGGTGCCAACGCTGTACATACAAGCAAGCACCGGCACGAGCACAGGTGACGAAGTCAAGAAGCGCGGACCGGCAGTGGCGCCCAAGCGTGGTGCCAAGCGCGTCCAGTACGTAACCGCGCTTTTCGACTATACGGCTGACGGCGATGACGAGTTGAGCATAAGTGCTGGGGACAGAATAGTTCTCCACCAACGGGATACTGAGAATAGCGGCTGGACGGAGGGGGAACTAAATGGGCGAAGGGGGTTGTTCCCCACTAGTTATGTCGAGTGAGGGATGAGGTGCTGGAAGCTTGGAATATGTAGATATTGACACGTGGTAAGGCGATATGGACTGCTACCTTGTACATGCTTGTGGGGCATTCGTTTCCAATTCCTCAATAGTCTGGCAGAGTATGTGTTTCGAGAATCCTGGCCTAGTATTTTGTATCAAACTCATTGGAAGGCTTACCAGTAGAATTTCGTTGATACTTGCAGCAACCAGAGGTTACCGAGAGATGACTAGGCTGTGTTCCGCATGAAAGAGGTATCCTCTTTGGAGTTACAATTCTCGCGGGTATCATGTGCACTGTACATAATATCGATCCGCCATTCATATACAATAATAATTTCCAAAAATGAAACAGTGTGGCAATGGATTACCTCGATTCAACTCACATTTTAGGCAGTTCTGATCAGTGTATAAATTCAAGATCAGAAACTCGGTCAATAACCATTTGTCACAAAATTTTCTAGGAATTTCTTGAAAATCGAAATTCTCTTGAAATTTTGATATCTCATACACAAAATTATCGCATGTTTGACGAGTCAACAGCTGAGTGGACACCTGGTCAAATGAGTAGTCAGTAGTACCAACTAGGAATTTCAAACACAGAAAGCAATTGCATGAAACGCAGTATTCTTCAAAGGTACACTGAGGGTAATGCGAAATATTGCGGTAAGGAGTTTTACTCAATTTGCGAACGCAGCACATACTGAACATCTCATCGACAAGCATATTAGATAACTTGCCATTAGAGAGATCAGTACCAAGCTTGAACCGTGCAGCACCAGCCTACCCTTCTACCTCTACACAATGTAGAAGAAAATTTAGCCTTTTTTTATGTTCGTTAGAGTATACAAGTGTATTTAGTACACATCAGTGGGGATCTCGAAAACGACCTGCTTACCGGTCAACTTCGAGTATAATTGCTGGAAGGACTCCAACTTGTAGTCCACGGAGATAGAGTCCTTGGCGTCCAACAAGACCTTCTCAATCTTGTTGCCACCAACCAAGTATCTGACTCTCTTTCCGATAATCTCGGTGGGGAACACAAGGTCCTCCAAGATCTTGTCCTGGACGGCGGACAAGGTCCTGGATCTGGGTCTCTTTTGCTGCTTTCTAGAGTTTCTGGAGGGCTTTGGCAAGATTCTTCTCTCGGCGAGGAAGACAACGTGGCAGTCCGGGAACTTCTTTTCCAATTCTCTGGTCAATCTGATCTGGACGCGCTTGTATGCGAGCAAGGAGGGAGGGGGCACAAAGATGGCGAGGGCCTTTTTACCGCCATTGACCTCGATCTCTCTGACGGACTTGAACTGCAAGGGTCTCAACTCGGCCTTGAGGTCGGGCTGAGCTTCCAAGTCTACAAAGGCCTGGGCCACCTTCAACTCCAACTCGGAGGGCTTCTCAGACAAGATCTTGATGGCAGCAGACATGGTTAATGCTTGTCGAATACGGTGCAGCTGTAGGCGATGATTTGGTGAATTTTCACCGATTGGGCTCGCCCAGCACGGGACCGCGTGCCCACCGGGGGAAGCGAGCAGGAGAAAAAAAAAGTTTCATGTCACGTGCAAAATGAGACGGTCTTTTCGGATGCCTCAGGTTTTCAACGAGATTTTGCGCTTACAAATTAATAGACACAACATCCTGCGATGAAGCCATTCTAGATTTTCAAACACCCCCTCAAACCTGTATAAAAGGCAAATTCCGGCCCCGCTGCCCGCATTCTGTGTCCCCGCGGCTCCGGAAACCCTGCCTTGTAAAATGACCGTAGCGCTAATCAGATCTATTAGATCTTCCTTCCACAGTAGAACGTCCATGCCGAGCTTGGTCGAGAGCGCTAAGCGCGCAGCCGCGAACCGTGCTGTGGACGAGAACTTTCCGGAAAACGCCCGGGTCGTCGGTATCGGGCTGGGATCTACCGTCATCTACGTTGCGCAGCGCATCGCAGCCCGGCGCGACAGCCAGTCCTTCGTATGTATCCCCACCGGCTACCAGCTGAAGCAGCTCATACTAGAAAACGGATTGCGTCTAGGTCTGATCGAGGAGTTCCCCCTCATTGACATTGCGTTCGATGGGGCCGACGAGGTTGACCCCGACTTGAATCTTGTAAAGGGCGGTGGGGCCTGTCTCTTCCAGGAAAAACTCGTGGCTCAATCGGCGTCCGTTTTCATTGCGGTTGCGGACTACCGCAAGAAAAGCAAGTCTAGCCTTGGGGTGGTATGGACGAGAGGAATCCCGATCGAGGTCGTGCCTCTGGCCCACACCGCCGTGACACAGCGCTTGCTGGAAATGGGGGCGTCACACGTGGTGTTGCGACAGGGCAGCCCCGCCAAAGCCGGGCCCGTGGTAACCGACAACAACAACTTTATTCTAGATGCGGATTTCGGGCCGATTGAGAACCCCGCAAAATTGCATCAAGGAATCAAGATGTTGGTGGGGGTCGTGGAGACGGGGTTGTTTACGAACATGACCTCAAAGTGCTACTTTGGCGAAGAAGAAGGCGGCACTGAAGTCTGGAGCAGTGACGGCGCCACTAGTAGCGAGGACTCTGAAAAACAACGGAAAACCAGTGTATTATAGGATGCGGGGGCGAGGTACCCAGGTCAAGAGTATAAATAGTTTTCGAAAAATAGCATTTAGCGTACTTTTTTGGCTGCGAAATTCAAGCCACTGTCTTGTGGTATGGATGGTACTTACAAGTCACTATTTCTATCTCATCCGATACGATCTTTACCGCCATTTACTGTGACTAAACTGCTAATGACGCCGATCTGATTTTTTTTTGTTGTTGTCTCGCAAGTGCCACGCCTCGATTCTAGAAAATCATCATGTCGAATTATAATATTACACACCAGTTTAGGATTTGGAATTGTTGGAGACCCACGTCAACGTTTCCATCAATCCAGTACCGTCTGTTGCTATGGTTGGAATAACCAGCCACACGTGTCCCTTGAGATCCCACAAACCGAAACGCTCAATAAGTTCTTTCGGGGTGATGGCTCCCGAAACATCCTGCTTGTTTGCAAGAACCACGAGCAAGCAGTTCTCCAACTCCTTATCGCGAATGACGCGCATGAGTTCCTTGTGCGACTCGTCCAAACGGTTGCTGTCGGACGAGTCCACGACGTAGATGAGAGCGTTAGTGCCCGTGAAGTAATGACGCCAGAGGGGGCGAATACGTTCCTGTCCACCGCAGTCCCATACTGCGAAGGAGACGTTCTTGTGGCGAACGGTCTCAACGTTGAAGCCTACCGTGGGGGCGGTCTGCGTTGTCTTTCCAAGCTTGAGCTTATACAAGATTGTTGTTTTGCCGGCATTGTCCAACCCCAACATCAATACCCGCATTTCGCGGTTTTTAAAAAGCTTTGACTGGGGGGGAAGTGGTTAGTACTTGGTGGTATTCAAAGTCTGCGCATGGCTGATATAACGTACCACAAACAGTCCCATCGCGTCTCTAACTGGGGGAAAAGAAGTGTCCTAGACGACGATTAGTGGCCGGCTTTTCCCAAAGGAGTTTTGGTGTGGTGCGATGCTCGAGCACTATCGGGTCAGATCACGTGGCTACTTAATATTTGGGAACAGAAAAAAATAAAAGTGGTGACACAAAAGACGGGAATTGCCCAGAGAAAAATACCCACAAACTAAAGAGACACAGTAACTGAGGAGGCGGACGCGTTGGCGGCAGGAAGATACGATCTGCGCTGCTGCGGCGAGGGGCACTCACTCACTCGGGAGGACTAACACCGGTAGACCTGATTTCTTGAAACTTTCCAGCATCGCGATCCAGATCGGAGTGGATCGTTCGTCACCCCATCTGCATACGAGACCGTTGGAGTTCACTCCACATGTAGCAACTTAAACTGCCACAACCAGGACGATTGGTGAACAAACCCTACTCACCACTAGACAATCTTATTGTTCCACGGTCTATTGGAGAAAAAAGGCTTTTGCACAACTGTTAACGCTCTAGAACCCTGTAATTTCTTACCCTCGGCTAATCACTCCTGAATACGCACTGAAACGTCTTTTTTTCGACCCGTATGCATCTTTGTGATATCTGTAGCGCGGCAACCTATACGGTTGTCTTTTCTTTATTAGCTTTCTTCTTCTTGTCCTTCTTCTTGTCCTTCTCCTTCTTGTCCTTCTCCTTCTTCTCCTTCTCCTTCTTCTCCTTCTCCTTCTTCTCCTTCTCCTTCTTCTCCTTCTTCTCCTTCCCCGTCTTATTATCCTTCTTGATTCTGTTCATGGCATTAACAGACTCCACCACTCTCTCTAGCGACATCTTGACGTCCCCCTTACCAAAGTGTTCTAGATTGTAGTACTTTGGTGCCGCCTGCACGAGCCATTCCGGCCGCACCGTCGTCACCGTCCGAATATAGTTCTTGCTGGTCAAGACAAACTCGTTGTAGATCACCCACTCACTGCTGCTTTCCAAGACCGTCAGCGGATGTATCATAACGTCCTGGTTATCTTTAACCGTCAAGTACCCCTTGGCACCCAGTCGTTTCTTGGCGGCCTGCATAAAGAACCCGCCGATAAGGGCCTTGACAATGTTCTCGTCATAGTGCGGGTGACTGGCGGGCAACGAGTCGAGAGGCAAGTCGTGCTTCGCCATGATCCGCTCCAACTGGCTGCGGACGCTGGACGCCGACTGGAGCGAGCGGTACTGCAAAAAGTTGTCGCGGCACCACTGATGCCGCCCCACCAGCGCCAGTTCCTCCAGCCAAAAGCCGTCGTACACGTTCAAGAGCGTCATGTGATCGCCCAGCGGATGGGCGAACGCCAACTTGGCCTCGTCGGCGCGTTTGCGCGCGGTCAGGGGACGCACAAACACGTTGGCGACCAGGAGCATTGCGGTGATGGTCAAGATTTCCTGCGCGCAATGGAACGCGGACGACCCGATCAACATTACGGCGATGGTGGGGTCCAAGGGGAACTGCAGGGCCAAGCGGCCCAATGCGGTCAAATCGCCCTCGTCCGAGAGGCACTGCAAGTAGTTCAACTCTTCTAGCGCCCGCATCATGGTTTCCGGCGCCGGAGGGTCCATAAAGTCAAAGTGAACGAGGTCGTCGATGCCCAATTTCTTGAGCTCGAGCACTGTGGACGCCAAGTTGCTCCGCAAAATCTCCGGATACAGCTGGTCGATCAATTCCTGGTGGAACGCCTCCTCGGTGTAGAGCCTGAAGCACTTTCCTGGTCGCGTGCGGCCGGCACGGCCCGCGCGCTGCTGCGACGACGCCTTGGATATGGGCGAGACCAAGAGCAGCTCGACTCTGATGCGCGGATTGTACACTTTCTGCTTGCTGAACCCCGGGTCGACCACGTACACGATTCCGTCAATGGTCAAGGAGGTTTCGGCGATATTGGTGGAGACGATAACTTTGCGACCGGGCTTGCCGTTTGCAGGATTTGGTCCGGGCGCCGGATCAAAGATGCGCTGTTGCTGGTGCGGCGGCAACGACCCGTAGAGCGGGTAAACTTTGAGGGGCCCGCACCCTTGTTCGCGCACGAGCTCGTCGGCCTCGAGCGAGATTTTGCGGCAGGCGTCTTCGATTTCCTCTTCGCCGGTCATAAACACCAAAACGTCGCCCGCTTCGTCCTCGGTCGCGTGTATTTGCAAGACGGTGCGGATTGCCGAGTCGACATAGTCGCGCTGGAACTCTGGGGTGTAGTAGATCTCTACGGGGTGGGTGCGGCCAGGCACGGCGAGGAGCGGGGCGTTTCCAAAGTAGCGCTGGAACTTTTCCGCGTCCAAGGTGGCGGACATGATGATGATTTTAAGGTCTGGGCGGCGTGCGCTGACCTGCTTGAGCAAGCCCATGAGGATATCGGTTGCGAGCGTGCGTTCGTGCGCCTCGTCCAAGATGATGCACGAATAGCGGCTCAAGTCATGATCGTCCATGGCCTCCCGCAAGAGCATACCGTCGGTCATGTACTTTAGAATGGTCTGCGGACTAGTTTTGTTTTCGAAACGGATGCTGTAGCCGACCTGCGCGCCCAACTCCACGTCCATTTCGTCCAGGACGCGTTTTGCGACCAGCATGGCTGCGACTCGGCGGGGCTGGGTGCAGGCGACCTGTTTGCCGATCAAGTGCGGCATATCGTCGTACAAGACGAATTGCGGTATCTGCGTAGTCTTTCCCGAGCCGGTTTCACCGACAAAGACCATAATTTGCGTCGAGTGGAAAATGCGCAAAAACTCTTGCCGCTGGGCATGCACGGGCAAGTCGCGTCGCACCTTGAGGATATCAAAGTAGGCTGTGGAGAACGGTTTGCTGGTGAAGGGATTGTTGGGCCCGTCCTCGAGGCGCAGGGCGTCCGAGGCCGTAGTGTTGTGTCGAGACAAGCCGGAAAACTCGTGCGCGCTGTGTAGCGAGAGTGGGGGCGGGGACGGGTGTGGATGCAGCGCTACTGATTCTTCGGCGTCTTCAGCCGCCTGTTCAGCCATTGAGACCTCTGTTTTCGCCTTTTTGCATAGTCTGCCGTCGTCACTCATGGCGTGGGGTCGGGGATCGGTTGTGTCACAGGGGCAGGTTGGCTAGTGAGCCGTTGGACAAAACACAGGTCATCGCGTATCACGTGACTTGTAAAAGGTCGCGGCGCCGCCAAATGCACCATCGACCTGGTATGGCTGATTTGAAAGGGAAGCTGGCCTCGTGATGTGCGGTAAGTCGTGGCGCGGTGTTCGGGGCAGACACGAATCCAAAGACCAATACCCATCAAAAGTGAAATTGGGAATTTTGAGTGTAGATCCGACGCAACTCTCACAGTGCACTTTGAACCCTATAATAGCGTAGCAGGCCTCGGGGTCACCTTTTCTATTGCGCAGGAGACCACGCGTAGTATGCCACAAAAGGCGTGCCGACCACGCCAAAGATCCAGAAAGTGTGTCGGTGCCCGCACCCGAAACTCTAATTTTAACCCAAAGCCACAAAGCGGGCAATGCCGCACCGTCTTCGGGAACAGCGTACGCCGCTCGTCAATACCGACGTGAGATGGATTATTATGCGGACTGAGCGGTTGGAGTTGGGGCCACTATGCGTGGGCAAGCGATGGCAATGCACGGGCAAGCGATGGCAATGCATGGGCAAGCGATGCAGTGGTGTACTGACAAGTCAGAACGGTAATTCGCAGACCAGGTGCGGTAAGTTTCAGCACGGATCACTTATTTAGCCCTGGCACACGACTATTCTACCCATCCACTGACGTGTGAATGTTGCGTACCAGGGGTAACCATGTTGGCGAGTCTCGAAAGTAACTTGGCAGATGTACGGGCCGCATTGAGCCGGGTCATCTTTAGAACCATTTCGAGCCGTGTGTTCCCTTCCAAAGGCATGAGCGGATCTATTTCTCGGCCATGCCCCGCACCCGCGGCGAAGCGTGTGACACAAGATCCCCAGATTCGGCGCCAAGGCCCCGATGGAGGCTGCCCCACGACTGACGCCCATGGTGGAGCGGAATATTCTGGCGCACGAGACGAAAAAAGAAAACACCACTTTTTCATGCGATAAAAATAAATACGACGAATGCGGCAATGGGTTTCCCGATCGGGGCACGCTGGCATTGTCACGGATCCGGATTGGGTTTTACGAACGACTGGGCTTGCTGCGGCATCATGCAGCTAGCCCAGTTGGGCCGAGGCTCCGACACGCTGTTCCACATGCTGTGCGCGGCATTTCACACGCACTTTTGCCGGCTGTGTTGGCACAGATCCAGCCACAGACACGCCGCGACGCGTTTGCCGAGCGCTCGCCTCACAACGGTTGGGGGGAAAGCAAGGCAGGGTGCCTTTCTTTGCAAACGCGAATATGCGCGATGGCGGAGAAGCACGCAGCAATTTTTCCCAACGCGGACAGAGGAATTTTTATTTTGTTTCAAGGCCAAAAAATACGCTGCTTTTCCCGCCATGGCGGTCGCCCTTGTTTTGCGCGACGCCGGCGCTGGCTGGGAATAAGAAGGTCGGATTTCGCCCGTTTGTTGCGCCCAGCAGCGCCACACTGGAATAGGGATATTTCTGCAAATCGACCTTCCCCAAGCCCCGTTCTCTGCTACAGTCCCAGTGTCTAGATCCCTCCTCCCGGTCCAGACCTTGTCGTTCCTTACTGTGCATTACTCAACCGTGAGCCGCTTTTCAACTCTCATTTGATCCGTGATCAGCGTTCCCCCCAAATGTTGTTCTCTACCCCCATCTTGTGGGCTATCTTGTCCACCTTGACCGGCCTTGCCGCCGCCGACTGCCAGACTATCGATGGCACCCCGTACTGCCTGTTGACCGAAAAGGTCACCTACAAGGGCGTGGGCTTTAGTGGTTCTTACAACAAGATCACCAACATGGACAAGAGCTCCGGCACTTGCTCCCTGCAGCCCTTCCTGTTCTCAGGCCCCACGAGCCCCTTCAACGAGCAGTTGACTGTCCACGTCCGTGGCCCGTGCAAGATGTTGCAGTTTGGTGTCTACTACCCGTCGCTGAAGAGTGGCAAGCGCGACGACTCCAACGAGGAGTGCCTGTCCACTAGCCTGCTCGGCCACCAGCACCGTAAGCGCGAGATCGTTTACAAGCAGGTCACCGAGTACGTTGACAACAAGGGCAACCGCGTGGCTGCCCCCTCTCCTGCTCCAGCTGCCGCCGCTCAGCCTGCAAACGGT
>JAKTSS010000214.1:0-11154 GCA_030580355.1 Debaryomycetaceae sp. yHKB357 | reverse complement strand
CTGAAATCTTGCTCGTAATCAAGAATGCCAGCGAGAAGACGCATGGAGGTAAGAAGAAGGCTAAAAGCATACTTTTCATGGAGGATGAGATATACGTGGATACTGCTAGCGGAGATCGCGCAATTGTTTCGCCCAAAGATGCCTTGGCCATGAACGCTATCCTTTGTGAGAACACGCATGTTAGCGACTGCGTCCTTGATCGCACGCGACTCGTCCACTTTTTATTCAATGTGCTATTCAAGGCGCAGATTCCTGGCTCAAAGCATGCGGGAGAGCAAATCTTCAAAAAGTTTATCTTGAATCAATGGAGTTTGGCGCATTTACCTATCGAGTTTAAAGCACGCATATGGAGCATCATAAGCTATGCTAACCGTGATGGCAGATGCCAAGATCGCAACGCATTCTTTGACTCAGACATTACTGGATACCTTGAAAAGCGCGATGCATTGATCCACCAAGCTTCAATCTCCAAACTTGACTTTTATGCTGACTGTGAGACATCTCTTTTGGGACTCGTTGGCGGTGTCGCCAAGAACCCGGTGCAGTGTACCCAAGAGATCAATTGGCTTATCAAGGCTTTGGATAGCCCCTCGGGGAATTTACAATTGGCAGCAAATGAACGCGTCAAAAATGTTTTCCCATTCCTTGAGCTGACTGAGCTTAAATTCATTCTTGTGAACAAATATCTTGAGCTCTTGGCTTCAGAGTCACCTGCAGAAGTGGACCACATGGAAATTTTGCAGCAACTCAACTTTGATCTTGACTTATTCCTCGAGGCTTTATCAAGTATCCAGCTTGGTTCACAAATGCCCGAAGTGAGCGTTGCAAAGCGGAGACGCAGATCCTCGAACTCGGCCAAGCAGGCCATGGCACGCGACGACATCAACACGGCTGCATCGGTCCACTTGAAAAAGATCACGTTTGTTTTGGAGATTTTGGAAAAGTCATTGAGGGCTAACCCCCGGCCGCTCTCGAAGCCATCATTGCTGACCGCTTTATTCCAGATACTCACTGATTTGGACTACTTGGGCCACGATGGCAACTTACCAGTCATGTACGCTCAAGAGACGTTAGCTTCGTGCATGTTGTTGGCGATCGCTGACATGAAAAAATCAGGACAAGACCTAAAACTTGACTCCAACAGCGTCAGAGCAGACTTGATTGTCAACTCTATTCGCGCGTCCGAGTCTCCTCAAGTGCAGAATCGCTTTTTGCTCGTTATTGCAGAATTGGCGGCTTTGGCTCCTGAAATCGTGTTGCACTCCGTGATGCCGATATTCACATTCATGGGGGCGCATACCGTGAGACAGGACGATGAATTTAGCAGCTCGGCGTTGCAGCAGACTATTGCCAAAGTGGTACCGGCTTTAGCGCAAAATGGGCCATCGACCTTCTCCAGCGAGATTGAATTCTTGCTTACGAGTTTTGTGACGGCGTTCCAGCATATTCCGCGTCACCGTCGGGTCAAGATGTTTTCGTCCTTAACCAAGACCTTGGGGGCAGACCAGGCTTTGCATGCTATTTTGTTCTTGATGGGCCAGCAGTATGTGGACCTTGTGGAGCGTAAAAAATCTGCCGAAAGCCAAAGTATTTTGGACTTTGTTGCGTCGTTTCTGAAGAGTTTAAGTGCGCAGGAACAACTTTGCGGAATCAAAGGTTTCGCCGAATTGTGGAGTAAGATTCCCTCTAGTCCGTTGGAGCTCGGTAGTGACGCGTACGAAGAGCTCAAGGTCCGGCCGCTTTTTGGCACAGCCATCTTGGCATTGAACCAAGGAGGTTTGTTGCTGTTAAAGGCTCGGCTCGCGCAATTTCTTGACCAGGTTTTGCAGGCGCAGGACACGAACGCAGTATCCGGAACCTTGAAGGTCAAGGTGGCATTGGTATTGCTCGATCCCGAAACCAAGGACCAAGAATCGCAATCTTTGTTGAAGGAGTTCCGAGACTGTGCCTCTCTCCTCTTGTCGGGATTGGAAGTGTACACTGCGCAGCATCCGCACAAGGCGATCGCCGACAATTTGTACATTTTGTTGGCAACTTTTCTCGATATCTTGCCCATCAACTTTTTTGTTGACTCTATTGTGGCCTCGCTCGATGTTAAAAAGTTTGCAGACGCGACCGCCACCAAGATTGCGCGCAACTTCAGTATTTTGGCGGGGCGCAAGATTGAGTCCGAGCTCAATTCGACCAATATTGACGAGCAAATTGTTGAGAGCGTGGTGGGCCGATTGCTCCCAGTATTGATTGACGGTTTTGCGGTCGGCACTGACGTGGAGTTGCAGCAGTCATACCTTGACTCCTTTTCGACGATTGTCGGAAAGTTTGGCTCGGTAGAATTAGCGAGCGCACAGCACTCGCGAACGTTGTTGGCCGCACTTTCGACAATCTGCTCGAGCAAGGGGCTCTTGAGCGAGCTGCCTGAGCTTGTATTGTCGTCGATCGGCGCAATTAGCAGCTGCATCAACGTATTGGGTGTCAAGACGATTGGCCATTTCCAAAAGATTGTGCCGCCATCGCTAGAGATATGGCAGCGCGCCGAGTCGTATGGTGCCGACGGATGCGGTCGGTTAGTACAAGCGGCGGTAGTGGCGTTGCTCGCGACATACATCAAAAAGATGCCGAGCTTTATTGTCACGAGCATGGACGCGATCTTCATGACGATTTTACGAAGCGATTTGATCGAGGCGCCAGTGCGGGCTCTGGTGTTGCGCATGACGGTGGAGCACGTGGACGCGGGCACTGTGCTCAAGCTGCTCATGAGTGTATGGTGTCAGCACAAGTTTAGCGAAAATGACAGTGCAGTCAATCTCGGCTTATACTTGACAACAATGCAGCAGGCGGTCGACTTGATTGATAAGAAGGGGGCAATTGCGCATTCAACCATGTTTATGAAGTGGCTCATCTCTGGGTTCGAGTTCCGAACGTATTGCGAGCATGCCAACAACAAGTTTGACAACAATACAATCCACCGACTCGAGAGCTCGTTCCATACGTGCGGTATCAATTACGTGATGAAGCTCAACGACAAGAGTTTTCGGCCATTATTTGCTAGTCTTGCGCGGTGGGCTGTGGACGGACAAGGATCTGGGTTGGACTTCAACACCGAGCAAACGCGATACTTGGCCTTGTTCCGGTTCTTCTACAAGATGCAAGAACAGCTTCGTGGCATCATCACATCATATTTTTCGTACTTGATTGACCCGGTGCTGGCATTGTTGACGAGGTTTGCCGATGGAAGCCTAGTGGACACGAATTTGCGTCGCGTAGTGCTCAACTCGCTCACGTCGGCGTTCAAGTACGACCAGGACGACTACTGGTCGCAGCAAGGGCGGTTCGACACTTTATGCGGCCCATTACTCGCGCAATTGGGCAATGCGGAGGATGCTATTGGGAAATACATTGTAAAGTGTATCTCTGCGTTTGTGGTGAATGTTTCGCTGGGTGAACACAACGAGCAGCTTGTGAATGGACTCATTCGGTACATGTCAAACGAGCATGAGGTAACATCCGGCAGCAAGATCTGGACGGTTCGGGTACTCAAGACGGTATTTTACAAGATGGGAGAGCAGTGGTTGACGTACTTGCCCACGCTTGTGCCGCATATCGCGGAGCTCCTTGAGGACGACGACGAAAAGGTTGAGATGGAAGTGCGTGGAGGTCTCGTAAAAGTGATCGAGACTGTTTTGGGAGAGCCCCTCGACCGATACTTGAATTAGAGGGGTTCAGTGGACAGCCTTCCTTGATGTTACACGTGAAGAACTGAGGACTACGTTTCCGGACGATGTGTTACGATAGAATTAGAACTATGTTAAAAGAGAGATATTGACTCAATAAGAGATAAGACTTGTGGAAGAAGAGTCAACCATACCCATGATAAGAATCAGTTGCAGCATCGACAAACCGACAGGTTGAGAGCCAAACGTTCTACCGAATGAGTTAAGCAGGCTGGAAAGCGGTACGTGGGAGTGAACCTGTTAAGTCGATGGGGCTAATGATATATACTAATACACCAATCAATAACCCTCCAAGGATTGCAACGATCGAATCCACTTCTTCACCCGGGATGAGCTTTACCAAGGTTTGTATGTAGTGCGCGATCGTGGCCCGCTCGTCATTCAAACTGCCTTTTGCCTTCAGCGTAGCCCGCGTTGCGTCAACATCCACCTGGTGTTTCTTAAAACGCGGCTGGAATGTGGCCATCATGTCTTGTATACCAGGATCATCTTCTCATCACCATCGACTTTCATCTCCTTGATTTTAAAATTCTTGACAGGTAGGGCGCCTTAAATAAAGTCCGCACTCATTTGCCATGCTCCCGCCACCAGCTTCAGGAGTCGTATCGTCGCCATAAGGCTTCCAAAAATAATAGAACCTCCTCCCACACATGCATCTAGGTTGACGTTACTCGAGAACATATAGCCACGAGTTCAGAGTATCCTTCTTTATCAGCCTTGATCGGCAGATCAGCTGCTTGTGCCAAGGTAATAGTCAGTGTGAGCGCAGTCATAGTTTGGAACCATTTCAGTTATCAAGTTACAGCTGTCAGATAATGAAACATTCTCACGGAGAGGATTTGGCCGTAAGCTTTCTAATGTTGCAAGGTGAGAACTGCCACATTTGAGTTCACACTTCTCGCGCAAATAATACATACAAACAGTCATTTGAGATGAGCCACGCATCCCTTCTTTTGCCACCGGCCTTTGTAAATAAAGCTGATCATTCATTGGCCCCGCTTCTGCATGAGTCATGGCCTGAGACCACGCTTCGAGTGACCCTCGAGCCCACACTCATTTTCAAAGGTTCCACGTCCTTCCGAGTGTAACAGCTTGGATCCAACGAGGGCCAGAAAATTAAGCTTGCTACAGAGCAGAGGTGCGGGATGGTATCCTTTGCATTTTGGAGCTCAACGTTGTAATGATGGTCTACAATAGTAAGCAATCGGTTCTGTTGTAACCTGCTACACCGCTTGAGATAAACCCCTCTGATCCGGCCAGCACGTGACCGCTTACCGGTGCTTACCTCGACCTCCTGCATACATGCCACCTGCTATTGATGAGGAGTCGTGCGTTTACCAACGCGAATATTCGGAACGTTTCCATACAGGAAAATGTATCGCATGAAAAATTCGCTTTATAATAAATCTTCTCCACAAAAACCTTGGCTGATTGAATCGAGCACACCTTTAAATGGTATGTCAACCAACAATGTGCTGAGTATATGCAATCAGTATGACCACTAACACCTCACTTATAGTCTTTCTTGAAGTCTGCACAGTCATTGAAACCCTTGTTTGACCGCGTTCTTGTCCAACGCTTAAAGCCCGCCTCCAAAACCTCGACGGGTATCTACATTCCTGAAAAGAACCAGCAAAAGTTGAATGAGGCAACCGTCATTGCCACGGGTCCAGGCATCACCAACCTCAACACGGGCGAGTTAATCCCCAACTCCGTCAAGGCCGGCGACAAGGTATTGTTGCCTTCGTTCGGCGGCAACCCCATCAAGATCGCCGAAGAGGAGTACTTGTTGTATACCGACAAGGAGATCTTGGCCAAGATTGAGTAGACCCACCAGTGTTTTTGTCAATCGTACTCTAATAGACCAGTCTGAGATGAGTGCTGTGTACATATAATTAACGCTTTTCCAGTCTATTCTACACTCTGTTTTGGTTGCTTGCTTCCTGAGTATTACTCTAATGCTCCTTTCTCACTGGATCTTGACACCCCGTAGATTACCAGGTAAGGCGAGTCCCGACAGAGACCCGTAATGTGGTTGCTCAACAAGTCCTGCATATACTCTGTAATTTTGCTGTGCAATCAGCTTCTCTGCAGCGCCCCCGTTGTCCTCATAGCTATCACGTCATCTCTTTCCCATTTCCCATCTCCCATCTCTATACCCCACTTTCACCCATCACATAACATGCCGGACACTGCACCCCCGTCAAAGTTTGTTCAGTTCAAACTCGTGCTCTTGGGCGAGAGCGCCGTAGGCAAGTCGTCCATCGTCCACCGCTTTGTTAAAAATACCTTTGATGATATGCGCGAGTCCACCATCGGCGCAGCTTTCTTGACCCAGACAATCACCCTCGATGACCGTAATACAACTATAAAGTTTGAGATTTGGGATACCGCCGGCCAGGAACGGTACAAGTCCTTGGCACCCATGTACTATCGCAACGCCAACGCTGCGCTCTGCGTCTACGATATAACGACAAAATCGCTGTTTGTTAGAGCCCAGTCATGGATCACGGAGCTCAAGCGACAAGCTCCTGAGGGTATCGTCATCGCGCTCGTGGGCAACAAAGCCGACATGGAAGACGAACGCGAAGTCACGAAGGAAGACGTGGAGGCATATATCCAGAGCATAAACCAGGAGGATGGATCCCGAATTATTTCTGCCGAATGTTCCGCTAAAGACGGCAACGGAGTATTGGAGATATTCACCCAGATTGGCAAAGCCTTGCCCCTAGAGTCTGCAGCCGCCCCACATCCCTCGGGAATCGGGTCGCGAGGCCCCGGCGGAGTCGACTTGACGAGAACTCACCAGCCAAGCCTGGCTTCGTCGTCGTGCTGCTAGCTTGATATCCTCACTCACATCTTCTCTCTCCACGTACTTCATCTTCTATATCATGATGTCTAGGCGACACTGCCGCTTAGCTGCTTAGTAATAATCAATAAATTGCACGTGAAATCCCTTTCATTTTTCTTGTTGCCTCTACACGACTTTTTCACATCACCCTTGTGGAAAATTTTTCAGTCGCCCTTCTAGTATCACCTCCCTACCAACCACCGTAATGTCCCGTCCTCAAGTTTCTGTTATTTCCACCTCTGGTGAGCAGACCTCTACCCAGGTCCCCTTGCCCGCCGTCTTCTCGGCCCCTGTCAGGCCCGACATTGTCCACTCCGTCTTTGTTAGAATTAACAAAAACAAGAGACAGGCCTACGCCGTCTCTGAGAAGGCCGGTCACCAGACCTCGGCTGAGTCTTGGGGTACTGGTCGTGCCGTCGCCAGAATTCCCAGAGTTGGCGGTGGTGGTACCCACCGTTCCGGTCAGGCCGCTTTCGGTAACATGTGCCGTGGTGGTCGCATGTTTGCCCCGACCAAGACTTGGAGAAAGTGGCACGTCAAGGTCAACCACAACGAGAAGCGTTACGCCACCGCCTCCGCCATCGCCGCCTCTGCCGTGACCTCTCTTGTGCTCGCTAGAGGCCACCGTGTGGAGCAGGTCAAGGAATTGCCCCTCATTGTCGCTGACGAGTTTGAGTCGGTTAGCAAGACCAAGGACGCCGTCGCCGTTCTCAAGGCCGTTGGTGCCCACAAGGATGTCATCAAGGTCATCAAGTCCAAGAAGATGAGAGCTGGTAAGGGTAAGTTGAGAGGTAGAAGATTCACCCAGAGAAGAGGTCCCCTTGTTGTTTACAAGAACGACAGTGGCTTGGTCAATGCCTTGAGAAACATTCCTGGTGTTGAGACCTCCGACGTCAAGCACTTGGGTCTTTTGCAATTGGCTCCCGGTGCCCACTTGGGTAGATTCGTCATTTGGACCAAGAGCGCCTTTGAGTCGTTGGACGCTATCTACGGCTCCGAGGGCACCCAGTCCATCAAGTCTAACTACTCCTTGCCCAGCAACATCATCTCCAACACCGACGTGACCAGATTGATCAACTCGGCCGAGATCCAGTCTGTGGTTAGACCCGCCGGCCAGGCCACCCAAAAGAGAACTCACGTCTTGAAGAAGAACCCCTTGAAGAACAAGCAGGTCCTCTTGAGATTGAACCCCTACGCCAAGGTCTACTCGGACGAGAAGTTGGGCTCCAAGAAGGTCGCAAAGTCTTCTGCCAAGCCTTCCAAAGGCCAGTTCGCTGAGGTGTTGAAGAACTAGATTTATCCAATTATCGTTTTTTACTGTGTATGATTATAGAATGTGCATGGGTTTTGAGGATGAATAGAGTTTCGATAGGCTGATTTACTGTAGCGCGAGCTGAAGACATTGATATCTTTACATTCCATTTTGAATACTTCACAGCGTGGCTGATTCCGACACCGCTGGTCCCTACGCTGTTTATCAAGAGTATACACCACGCCAAGCATTGGAAACTCGGACTCCCAAAGTAAACGAGTGATCCTACTCCCACGCGTATTGCTAAATATGAAGTGATGCATACCCGCGGATCCAGTGCATCATGTACTCAAAACAGCTTTACGGATGCAATGCAGATAAATATTTTTCGTGGCGCATTACCGCAGTGACACTGCATGGTGAAGAGAATAACAAGGTTACATTGCAGAGTTGTGGAAAATGTACAAGAGTATCAATTTGTTGCCGCTACTAACCTCCTGGCACCTTTTTTAAAGGCTGAAGAACGTTCTCCACGAACTCGTCAAGGCCCGTATCCGGGTCTTTGCCGATCAAGTTACCGCGCAGGTCCAGGTACTCGCAGATAGTGTACTGACCCCATACATTGTCGCACACCATCCGAGCGCATCCAAGCTTGCGAGTAGATTTCCACACCACCTGCGTAAAGTGGCCCGTGGCTTCAGAGTAGCCAGGCCGGGAATAATTGTAGTCCTTAATCTCGTCGTACCAAGCAAATACGGGGGCCCTGCCTCCGGAGTAGCCTGCAGCCAAGTTCTCGCCGTACTTGCCATGAGAATGTACCAACTTGAAATCATCGCAGTTCACCGTATTTTTCATGTAATTGGTCGCATAGTCTTCTAATTCCTGGCTCCAACTCAAGTCTTGAACGCCGTGCTCCGACCGCTTCAAATTGTGCGCTTCAAGCACGTCAAATTTGAATTGGTTGTCACTGGTGTCGGCCGGCGGATATCCGGAAGCATAGCTTGTCTTCGTCGAAGTGTATTCCATGACCCGTTCCGAAACGACTTTTGTTGGCGCCGTAACCGTCACCACTACGAGCACTGCCGAAGCAGATGCAAGCATGCAAGCGGATTGGTAGAGGGCAGAAAACTTCATAGGCGATGTCGGTCAGGTGTCCTGCTTGCCCGTCATGAATGCGAAGCGTCCCTATTTTATACATACAGCGGACGCGATCCATGACTAAGGGAATCTTCTTGATCTACTATATGACAAGGTGGCTTGCAGCCAAAAAGACTGGTGACGTGAAAATAAACGCCCATATTTTTCGCTCGGCGAATTCCGCTGTGTATGTCTATTGTTCGGCTGCAATTCTTTCCTGTTGAGATTTAGTTAATGCGTCATACCTACGTCAAGAGCTATAAGATCATAGGCCAGTGTCTACTGTGGTTACTAAAGGGATGCGGTGGCTTAGATTATGCTGATAAATAGGGGGTTCTGAAGCGCTTGCAAAGGGGCTTGTGAGCCAGGTCGGCCCTGGTCAAAAATAAAATATTTTCGCAGCCACTGCACAAGTTTTTCTGGCTCTGGTCTCGGATTTGTTCATCTGAGGCGGTATCGTCGAGCGTAACTTGCTGGAAGCGGCCGCATGCGGTCTTCCTTAATTGCGTAAATGTTCTCTCGCCTAAGGTGTCGGCCGATTGCTTATCGCTAACTGTGAATAGTCAATCTCAATACATCAGAAACGGTGCAGCGAGTAACTGAGTAATTTTAATTGACTATTTACTTAATGATCTTTCGAGACGGCTCAGATCACCAGCATTGCCGCTTCAGAAATCGATTCACATTATTAGTGGCTTCGTATGTCTCCTATCCCCGACGGCTCTGTTGCCAATTCGCGCTTATTGTTGGAGCGGGCCTAAAATAAAAGATGCAAAATTAAATGTTAACTTGGATCTGATTGACCGGAGACTCTCCCAAGAAGAATATTTGCCCGTCAGGACGCATTTCGTGATTAGTAATGATTTCATCGCGCTCCTTGGTACGCATTTCCAGGAGGCTGATCAACAAAATTTCTTTCGACAATGCAGTGAACATGGTATTCGGGATTTGACAATGTGGCTTTTCGATACTTGGCAAAGCTCTTTGAAATCGGCAATAGGAATAATGATAGAACTTGACTCGGCATCGAGTACGTGAAAGGTTTCGCCGCATCAAAATGGCAAGGTATTGTTTTTGCTTGCTTCTGAGGTGCATTTTATCGTAATGAAACAAAAACGGGAGTCGGTCACAAGGTAACTCTAATCGAACGACATTGAAGTGACGACACGTTCACGCGCGAAAGAAGGACCCGCACGAGACCCGTAAAGCTTTCAGTCACGACGAGGCTCTGTATCGTCATGGGATCCTGACTTTTACTACATTATGGACTAGAGTTGACACTACCTTTTACGTGTTCACGGTGTTGACCTCTCATGTCGAGAAACCAAGTAAGAAGATACTACACTAGAGCTTGCAATATTCGCCCATCCGCGGCTAGAGTCACGGAAACAAAGTAATTCCGTCTCTGCCCAAGTCGAAGCTGGTAGCTTGCTGTGCAGTTGAACCGTGAGATATCAGGCCCCAAAAGTCAAATTTTGTATCAAAAGCAAAGCGGATGCGGAAAGTATGGTTAGCTACAAGCATCCCGGACTTGAAGTGCTCGTCACTGTGCACAAAACTCTTTTATCGTGTGATCAACAACCTAACATGAATTGATCTTCGCCGCTTAGATTTCGTCAAGAATTCCGTACCTCCAGAGTCACGCATTTCAATACTCTTTGCGTGTTGGCGTGACTTGCGGCGGACGATGCGTCCATTCGGGATCCGTCAGTTGGCACGCAATTACCTTTGCAGCCGGGAAATAATACAGTAAAACCCCGTTAGTGGGATCACAGATTATCCAGGATACTAGCGGGGTATCCCATTACCGAGGGGCAGCTGGTTTTACGTAAGGCGTCTTCTTGTTACATAATCTTACTAATCAATCCCATACTTTTAGGCTGCGTCCAGATTTTCATTGCTAGTAAAATATTAAGAGTGCGACGATTCTTGGTGCACAATTGACGTTTGCTTAGTCATCTGTCAATTTCATGAAGGAGTGCAGATTATCCGCTTTTTCGCTGGATATTAAGAGGGGATCCCTTTACCGGGGTATCCCACTAACGGGGTTTTACTGTAATTTTGGCTGCAAATTGTCGGGCCTCCGAAAATCACGGGCCACAAGATATTCCTGATCGCAATGTCAATAGTGAGCTTCCTCCGTGTACACTATTTTGCGACTTGTGCGCTCGATATGATGGGGA
>JAKTSS010000213.1:0-21211 GCA_030580355.1 Debaryomycetaceae sp. yHKB357 | reverse complement strand
CACGCCAGCGACCCGAACCCGCACTACTCCCACGCCCAGCCCCTAGCCGCGCTCCGCCACTCGCACCGCCCGGCCACCAACCCGGCCCTGCCCACGCTCCCGCCCCCGCACTTCCCAGGCTACTTTCTGGAGAAACGCTCCTTGTCCAACTCGAGCGTCGCCTCGCGGTCCCGCCAGCTGCTGATCTTTCTGAACCCGTGCCTCCGCAACCTCGGCTCGAGCGACAGCGTCGCCGCCGACGACGGCCACGGCCCCGGCAGAAAGAGCCTGGACGCCACGCCCTTGAACTCCCCGACCATCGGCGCCGCCGCGTCCGCGCCGCATCTGGCCGACGGCACCCCGCTCTTCTCCTCGCTCCGCTTGTCCAACAACCTATCGCCCGAAAAGGCGTGCGTCCTCTCCTTGCCCCGCCAGAACGGGTCGCCGTCGCCTCCCCCGCAGTGCTCCTCTTCCTCCTCCTTGTGCGACGAGGTGGACCAGGACCTGACCGGGAAGAGCCCCGGCGGCGGTGATTCGCGCGTGACCATCACCTCTCTTTTGGCGTGACCGCCACCTCTCTTTAGGTCCTTCGCGGATACCCCCCCTGCATAACCTTGTCCCTGGCATCCCTTGTCACGGGCATTTCTTGTCATTATTTATCACTTTTGGTAAACCCCTGCATGCATTTCACCATGCCTACTCGGCATGGTGTTTTCGATACGTATATTTATTGTCAGCATTAATACATTTCTAGGCGCTACATGAGCTTGCAATCACTGTTAAAACGGTCTTGGCTTCTTGCTGAAACTATTGTAGTCATTTCGCTTCTTGACTGAGCGTTTCTTGCGTGCGTTTCCCTCCAGATCAGATTCGTCGTCTGAGAACGGCAAAGCGGTTTGCCTTTTGATCGGGTATGATCTACTCTTGGCACTATTTCGCAGCGCGTTTCTCATCTTGTGGGATAAAGCCGTCATCGCCTTGGACAAAGATCCGTTGCCTGCAACAGTCTTTGAAACGGAAAGGGGCACGTTATTATTATTTAGAAAGGAGCCGACACTAACCGTGTCGCTCTTGGTGAGGGCGTGCAACGACGACCCGCTCGGCACGATCGCGAGATCGTGAAAAGACTTGTTATCTGGCTTTGACACACCAGCTTCCGGTAGAAGCCATGCCTGTGCGAGCTTAGAGTTGTTAGTGAACGACTGCTGGAAGCGAATACGTAGTTGTTCCTTGGCGTCTATTTCCTCCCTGCGGCTGTCCTTGGACATGTTTAACGGCGATGACTTTGACGCGGAGGAATACGAATTTACTTTTTCGCTACCGGGCGCCGAAAAGTGCTTCCAAAAGTGGTGCACCGCCCGAGAGGTCCTGCACCCGCCTATACGACGACGCGCCCGTTCTCCCTCCCACGCTGCGCCCATCCTGCTACAGCTCGGCAAAACCACACAGGCATATCGGACCGAGGATCTGGCTCCGGACCGGGCCTCGAGCGCATCTGCCCAGGCGATTATTTTCAAAGGGGGGATTCCATCGAGGCGGAGCGAACTTTGGCCCACGACCGAACATTCTCAGCGGTACGTCCGTCCCCAGATGGAGCACACACTTGCAACGTGGGTGCTTCAGGCGTGTGATAACATACGACAGGAAAGAAAAGCTGGTGTTCTAGCTGTATCGGGAATCGGATAATACGACCCGGCCATGTTGCGTGGCAGTGTGGCGGAATCACGCGGGCGGCACTGCACCTGCGAACCATCTGGTCGTATAATATGCAGCCCGCCTTGTGGGTCCTGTATATCGGACATTGCCTCGTTCAACATTCTGTGTCAACGAGTGAGCTAACGATGCATATCGTCAACAGAGCGGTGCCGCAAAGATCCGGAATGTGTGGTTGCCATAGTTGCGAGGTGTAACGTGATCAGCCAGTGAGAATGCGTCCTCACTCCGGGAAAAATACGACGCTGGAAACGGCTGGCTGAAACACAACAGTCTCGGAGCCACGTCTCGGCTACACGTTGGCCAACCTTGACTCCGAGAAGGCACGTAATAAAAATTAATCAGTTTCGGAGATTAGTCGTTGCCTAGCAACCGTGCTCTGCCTCTCGTGGAAGGCACTTGCTTGCGGACGAGGAAATTATTCACCTACTGAAAATTCACCTACTGAAAATCGTATTATGTGGGAAATATTTTTCTCAGCCTCGCGACTTCGGGATTTGCCGCGCTGCAGGATATGCAAGGTCGATTTCTGGCAGGCCCGGCGAGTGCTATTTTTCATCAGCACCCACTGTAAAACAAGAACGGTTTTGCACGATGGCGTGGTTATTGCAAGAAACGCTGCGTAATTAGCCCGCGGATATCCGCAGCAAGCCACCAGTCGTGTTTGGATTCCTGTTCGTCTCCTCCGGCTTTACGAGTGACGTGTGGTGGCTCAGGCACATTTCGCGTGTTCCTGGTCCGGCGCGCGTTATTTTCGCCGGTTAGCAGCCAAGCTCGAATTGTCCTCCGGTGCGTATTTTTTCAGCAGCAGAAAAATTGGCGCCGGACTTTGAGTCCTGTACAAACAGCAGAAATCGAGCTTGACGAAAAGCTCAGAACGCCTCAGCGATGGTTTTTTCGGAAAGTGGGAAAAAAAATCCTCGCATTTCTAAAAGCAGGAAAAACCTTGCATATCTTCTGGTTTTTCGGGACACTGGTCCGACAACCACAGACTGTGTCGTTGGACGCCACAAAAATGCGCGCCCTGTAGACAGAACCGCGTATCGCAGGGATAAAGTGCTCGTGATCAGGAGTCCGGAAGGGGATCTTGTGCATGAACACTTGTGGTGTGGCGCCATCCATCTGTCCCTACTTTTTGGAAAATGACTGCGTATTCCCTATCGCCACATAATATTGGCATTGCCGTCACGCAGTAGAGTTTGCCGCGCACACTTTGTATCAATGGGCAAGAGCTTGCCGGAAATCACTCTTGCACTCTGCTTCTCTCCGTGCGCTCTGTGCGCCTCTGACAAGTGACCGTCCTCCACAGCGTGCATCTCAAGAAAGTTCTTTCCATATTCTGCAATGACTGATATGGAACTGGCACCTTTCATAATGTTACGTGCTCAATACTGAAGGGTTGTTTCGGGATATTACATGGTCAACACTGTATTGATAGCTGTCAGGATACGACATGGTCAACAATGAACTGAAAGCTTTCATGATATTACGTGGTCAACACTGAATGAACTTTTTCACTAGAACTCAGCAAACGAAAACTCCTGTTTCTGACAGCCCGAGTGATTTTGTGAGTTGCGGCCGGGTCGTTTCTAATCCAAACTGTTCGTCCGACAGGCATGGCCACACATCCGTCATGACCAAATTCCTTCATTCCTTGCCTTTAAAAAGAAAATCTCATTGGCTCATACACGAGACTCAGGTACATGCCAATCTGGAAGCAC
Source organism: Debaryomycetaceae sp. yHKB357 (assembly GCA_030580355.1). Taxonomy (NCBI): domain Eukaryota; kingdom Fungi; phylum Ascomycota; class Pichiomycetes; order Serinales; family Debaryomycetaceae; species Debaryomycetaceae sp. yHKB357. The sequence goes on along the minus strand of JAKTSS010000213.1, from coordinate 17,798 downwards.
CTAAAACTTGTCTTGAAACATTCATCTCGCAATAACTGGCACACCGTTTATCCAAGAGCACCCAAGAGACCTTTCATACTGGTGGTGTCCTTTTGTACGGCAACAGTGTGATCGTGCCCGCGACTAATGAGACCTTTGAACGTGCTCGTTCTGACGCGATCGATGTTCGCTACTTTTTGCGTCAATAGCTACACGTTGATAGGCTGCAACAGGATGAAGGGAACGATTTTTCGCTTCCTTAGCGAGTTCACCAGTGAAAAGAGTCTTATATTAGAGAGACACACATACACTTTTATAGATGTGGAAGTGTGTCAGGAGGCTCTCGTTAAGAAGGAGAAGTGTACCAGGATGCTCTCGTTAAGAGGAATTGTACCAGGATGCTCTCGTTAAGAGGAATTTTACCAGGATGCTCTCGTTAAGAGGAAGTGTACCAGAGTGAAGAAGCATGCTCGTTAGATATACTCGACAGCTGGCATGTCAAACCTTTGTAGGCTGTGCCCTGGAGATTTTGCTATTGGCTACTCAAGAATGCACTGGTGGTTGCTGTACTGCGTTAGATGTTCCCGAATCAACACTTGACGCCGGCCAACACTTGACTCTGACTGAAACATGTCCGTATTTGTCGTATCATTGACACAGCTGTGCGTAAATGATGTAGCTTCGAGAGGACAACACAGATGGAAACTCATAATCGGTGATCGAGATTGAGATCAAGTAATGCGTATTATTCTGCCCCCAGTAGAGATCTCGACGATTTAAATCAGCTTACTCAGCTACAGTCCTACATCATTTCAAAATGACTCTTGACCTATATTGTTAGGTACAGCACCACGGTGGACGTCAGTTATAGGTTACCAATTGATATCTAGACAAGCGAAGGAACGTAAATACTAGTGACTGCGTAGACAGCCTTACGTAAGAGACCCCTAAGGTCCTCACATATATAAAGTTATAGCTTGCACGGTCCGACATCCCAATGCAAGCAAAATGCTCGTGAGCGCGGTAATCGCTACAGTAAAGAATTTCTTTCATGTGTCAAAGCCTCACACAAGCAGTATTTGCGTGGCCACTTACTCGAGGGAATATTAGCCCATGACTGTTGGTGTCACTATTGACCACTACTTTATTGTCTCCTCGAGAAGGCAACAAGAGCCAATTATATACAGCACGAATTTCGAAATTTTTGGCTGTTATGGCTCCTGGCGGGAACATCTTGATTGCGGGCACACACTTTCCTACAACTTGCATGGCGTCCGGTTCGATCCCTGCGGTAGGGGTGTGTCGTGCTTGGGTAACCAGTATCGAACACCCCGGCAATGAGCGGCATCAAATCCGGAGGGAAGCAATTCAGCACGGAACGCTGCCCGTGGCGGAGGCGAAGCGGATGGCGCCAGCGAGGTTAATTGGGATCGCGTGTGCTACAGAGATGTAACTTCGATTACTTTTTGACCACTTGCATGATTTTTACTGTAGGGCCAAGTGCGCAGACCGTAGCTCAGGCTTTCATCCCATTTTGCTCAACGCCCCTACCGTACGCGGTATGACGAGAGACACGTTGTCGATAACGTTTGTCTGACCACTCGAAAATATTCGCGCACGTTGATCTGGATCGCGGAAAAAAGTCTGCAGCTGTACGCGTTTCAGCCCCGAACGCCATCGTCAGACCCTTTTTAAAAACGGATACTGGAAGCGAGATCCTTAATTTATAAAAGGACGCAATCTTGTCTGTTCATCGCGTCGCATCTAATCCCAAAATGCCGAAAAGCCAAAAAGGTGGGTACTATACCGTAGTCAATGGCCGCAATCCGGGCATCTACAACTCGTGGAGCGAATGCAAGGCCCAAGTCGATCACCATTCGGGCGCCGTCTTCAAGAAATTCAGTCTGTCGTCAGACGCGCAGGCCTACTTGAGCCTGGGCGGGGCAAGGGGCTCCACCCTGACTGCGGGTAGTTCGAGTGGCGCGAGAGCGACAAGCGGTTCCAGTGGAGCGAGGGCTGCTGGCACTTCAAGTGGCGGAAGCAGCTACAGCGGTGGCTATAGCGGTGGCTACAGCGGCGGCTATAGCGGCGGCTACAGCGGCGGCTACAGTAGCGCACCTGCCAAAAGCACTCGTAATGCAACCCACACGCCAGCCTCACTCAAGGGCGAAGTTTCCAAATATCATGGCGCCCCTGACACGTACCGCAAAGCGCCTTCCTCTGCTTCGCGTACGGCACCAGTCCCGGTCTACACTGACGGTGCATGCCGTGGAAACGGCAAAGCGCTGACGAGTGGTGCCGGCTACGGTGTCCACTACCCTACCGGTCGTCATCCTGATGCCCTGGTACCCATTAGTGACAAGGCAGGCGCGACAAACCAGCGCGCAGAATTGTTGGCGGTGAAGCACGCCTTGACCGACGTCGCAAACGATATCATGTCTGCACGAACGCGCGGAGAAAAGCCATCGGTACCCTATGAGTTGCGAAGCGACTCAAAGTACGCCATTGACGCCGTGACCCTGTGGTCCAACAATTGGTCCAAAAATGGCTGGAAAAGCTCGACTGGAGCTCCCGTGCAGAATCAGGACATCATTCGTGACACTGTTGCGACTTACAACTATATTAACAAGGAGTATGGCGATGCTGGGTTGGGTCTGCTTGAAATGAAACACGTCAAAGGCCACAGTACCAGCGTGGGGAATAATCGGGCTGACCAGTTGGCAAACGAGGGTGCGGATCTTCTGTAGTGTTGGCACCCTTTATTGCGAAGCAATGCACTTGCTCTTTTTTTATGTGTTTACCAGGAATATCTTTCTCATTTGCTTTGATCTGCTGAAGGCTTGATTATCACATCTCAGTGTAGAAGTCTATACCTTCAAATGTTCATGGATACTAAACAGGGTGAACTAGATTTTGTAATAAAATCAAGCAATCCGATCTTCTGGCACTGAAATTGTTCGTCTGTAACACTGGTTATCCTCGACCCATGTTCGAGAGTCGATGGCACCACAACCAGTTCTCAAATTGCACCCATGCAAGGTGCCAAGTATAAAAAAGTTGATAAGTTAAGAGGACTAAGCTAATTCATTACCATTTCGTGTGTACTGCTCCTACGACAGCGATACCCGGTAACCCACAACCCAATGCTTAATAAATCTCCATTTGACGTACCAATATGCACGTAATGAGATTTTCTATTACATTTCACTGCAGTGGTAAAAACTAGCATCAACGCGAGGTTGAGGACCACAAAGTATGCCACAACTTATAGAAAAAGCGGCCTTCAAGCGTACGAAGGAGATCGAATATGAAGAATACGTCGCTTCAGCGGAAACCTAAATTGGATCGTAAAGGTGTGTCTCCATATTACTAGAAGGCCATTGAAATCTTGACGAAAGTTGAAGTTGGTGCAAAATAACGACCACGTGTGGGCTACATTGTTCGAAGATTCAATAGAAACCTGGTCAGAACAGCAGCAAAATACGACTGAAAACAAAACTTCATCTATCACGGCTAAAGACCGAACGTTCCACCCTTTAGAAAAGATGAACTCGCCAGTTGGCCTGGCGATGCCTTACAAGGATCTCTTGCTACTCCTGGCCACTATAAGTTATTGCTGAAAATTCGGCTCATGCAACACTGCTTCTAATATTTGAAGGGCTTCACTAACAGCATTGAAAGCTGGCCTGAATTTTTCAGGAGGCCTCTCGGGCCCATGAATGTAGAACACGTCAAGATCTCGACTGCAAATTTTTTTATTGTGATCCTACAGTCTCATACGCAATTGCACTGTGGTTTTGAGAAGACCAAATAATTCGCGTGGCGTCCCACAAGTCTCAACAATATCACCGTGATGAATGAAAATTGTGGTATGTATCCGCGAGAAATTCTAGGACCGTCAAGTGACTCGCCCGAGGATGAAAAACGCCGTGATCCTCACTTGATTCTTCCGAAGATCTTCGAAACGAGTAATGAGCTATACTCTCAGGTAAAATTTCTGCAAGAACAATTCAATTCGCACAGCTTTTGAGCTGCGCTTCCACTCCTTGTGTTCATATTTCGGAGAGTACCTCGAATTGTGCAAGAGCGTGAGATGGAATTGCGAGAGTCGTCTCTAATGATCTGAGCCCACATTGAACTTCAAAGTACACATCGATCAATTACAAATCAGGGTGAGCTGTACATAAGGCGGCTTGCGCTGCGCAAGAACAACTGGGTCTGGTTATTGAAAGTGCCCCGAAAATAAGTATAAATTGTTTGCACCGGGGAGTTCACAAAATAGTGCACAGCCTTTATTGTTTCGATTCGAGAGTCACGTAAGGGCTTCCCCACATTGTACGCCGTCTCCGATGAGCTGCTTAATCACTTGTTGTTCAACAATTTCTCGCAAAAGAAATCAGGACACGAACAATCACTTATGTTCGCGCCTTTTGGACGGCATCGTAACCTATTCGTCGATTGAGTAACGCTAACGTGGGTTTTTCTTGTTTTTCAGAAACAGGCATTGTTGAATGTGCGGGTTGAAGACCCTCGGCCTGTTCTATAAGCATGACCATGATGGTCAGAAATCGGTTCCGAGGAATAACTGCGTCACAAAGCAACAATTGGTGCACCAAACATCCACCGTGCACAGAAATTTTACGGTTTATAACAGAAATAGAAACACAAAATTATGTATTGATAGGGCCCTGGGGTACGTTTCTTATGCAAAAAACGCAGGGGAATCGGTCTTAATGAGAATATAAATAGAGGCAAGAAAGTGCCACTTCACACATTAATCATCAAAATGTTCAAGTTCTTCAAATTAGCAATTGTGTTTCTTTCGCTCTATGCTGGCCACGCCGCAGCGAAAAATAGCTGCAGACAATGCACTGGTACTTCTGAGCTCGGTTTTACCTCCTTCGTCACGGCCGATCAGGTTAAGAGCTACTTGGGCGCAACACTTGGAAAGTGTGCCACCGGTGGAGAGTACGATCTGATTCCCTGGAACAAATCGTCCTGTTCTCCCACTAACGCCAATTCCTGCAAGATTTGGCTGGTCGACCACCAGATTTGGAGATACTGCGGAAATGGCGGTGAGGTAAAATTGTACCGCTCGAACATAAGTGCCGCTGGTGTTACTGCCGATTACGACAAGTTTGACTTGCTCTGCACCAAAAGTGTCGAATGCCACGGCACCTGCGACTGTGCCGCATGTTGCTAAAATATAGGTTCTCACGTCTCTTATCGTAAACTCTATACGTTACCCACAAACCTCGTCAATTTCTTAATGTTCCTACCCATTAACGGCGATCGCGTAAGTTGACGCTTTGCGAAGGTTTAATCCTTTGTAATATTTATGATCAGACCTCACTGCACAATCAGGGATACGGTTGCGAAAACCTCAAGCAGTAATTTTCGCAGCACAAAAAAGTAAATCAGCTGGGGACGGGTGGACAGATACGACAAGAGGGCTCGTACATCCGCAACAAAGACTTATGGGCACGATTCAGGGACCAATACACGGCAAATGGAGGTGCATTTTAGGCTTCAATCTCCAAGTGGGAAATGATGATACTAAAATTATTTTCCACTTACCGAATGTTTATCCGAAGACGTGTCACGGCATCGCAGACGAATTCAAAAACGCTAGCCCGGCATACTAAGTTGCGCGTGGCTACGATAACAGATGCGTTCAAACCACAAAATCCAGACCAGGGTCTCACAAAACAATTAGGTAGAAGATCATTTCCAGCAATCTGAGATTTTTCACAAGATTATCGTATCTTTTCGATGCTCGCTCGCCCTCTCTCCAATGGCTGCAAAATCAAAGGGGAAAAATCAATGTAAGCATACTCCACTCCAAAATCATTGAACTGCCTCTGATCGACATAACAATACACCTGGGTTTTAAGTTGCCCCTCAGGAATGATGTGCTGCCGTCCTTGAAATCAAAGACTTAAACAAGCTAGTGCGGCAATTGTTGCTGATTTTACTCACAAGAGAAAAGTGTACAGAAATTTTCGCGCTATTCCTTGTTGTCTATGCTCTTGAGATCGTATTCTCTTGTCCAATACATTACGATAGGGACCCGCTTACCCAGCCGAAACACAATTGTGGTTCAAGTCATAGAGTATGGGCACTTAGGTCGACTTGGCTGGTAAAACTTATCGAGACTTCCTTCCAGTCGATGAGGTGGTTGTCACTCTCACTCAGATAAGTTAGAATTCTTGGCGCGAGGTGTGCAGTATGAATTGTTCTTGACTCGAAATCAGGTATTGGCGCTAGCATTCGCAAAAGCTGTGCGTCTCTCAATTGTCTAATTGTGGTGAACAAACAAGCGGTTTGTTCTGCGAGGTGTTAGTGACATCATGTGTCTATAATAAGCTTGGATCCGCAAAGCCTATTATTCAAAATCAGAATTGCATCAGGCCAATTTGAATTGCGTGTCTCCCCAAGTGCAATCACAGGATATGAACACCTTGACACATTCTAGATTATTTTTTATTGCTTGATCAAGAAGCTGCTATGGCTTGAAAGAGTCTCCTTTCAAGAGTGACCTTTACACAGAGTTTCTCCTTTTTTATCGACAGCTACATATGCAACAGGTGTAGGCATATTAATATTGTGGTCAAGATGCTACATCTACCCAAGCCATCAAAATATCTAGACCACACGGCAAGAAATTTGTGGGCATTGTGGGTAGCCTGCATAGGAAGCGAACGACAAGGCCGCTATTTTGACGACCTCGTGTCGACGATTATCAACGCATCCCAGATCAAGTGAGCCTCTAGAAAAGTTGGTCTCAATCATTGGAATGTAGGCTGTTCCCTGTTACTAGTTTCATGGGCTCAGCACTATGTCAAAACGAGCGACCCATCAGGAAGACATGAATATGCGAAACACGAAATTTGGCCCTCGACCACATTATCTTGTCCATGACCCTTCTCTGGTATTCGGCTGCGGTGGTAGTTCAAAAATCCAAAACGCTTATAGCCAACTGGCACTGTCTCCGGATGTGTGCCGTTGCAGTTCCAACCGATCGTTAAATGCACGCCGAAGGGCGCTATGAGCGGTGAGATATTGCCCTCAGTGAATTACGACCATGCGGAGAAAAGTTCAAACTCTATTCATACTTGATTTTTTGGAAAAGTGCAACATCGCCAAAAGAGTGTCAACTGTCCGTTTGAAGAATAGCAATTGAAGCTGACTTTCAGAAGGCTAACAAACTTTTAAGCTTCGAAACTCGAGAACGACCGAAAGTTTAATGTTTGGTTCTCCCCAGAGATCGGTGGAATTGGACACTTTGGTTTAATTCTCGAGACTGCTCAGCGAGTTGACTATGGCTGCAACTCTACTTGATGCGCTGTAATGTTTCGACTTCAGTTATTGGTTACTTGATCAAAAGCTCGGTATTTTCAATTTCCAATGTGGAAAAAATTCCTACATGAGCGGCATAGATGCATTAGCTTAGCCCGCGGATTCGCTTTTCGTTAAAGCTTAAAGCTTGTTCTTACGCTGGGCGTGTTGCCGCTTTTGCACAATAATAAAAACAGCAAGTTTTGCCCCGCATCCAGCTCGCGTATCATGGTATACACCATATCAGAGTAAGCTGTTCACTGATTTGATTAAGCTGGGCTAAAGCTGAGTTTAAAGAATTCTCTCTCCCTCTTCGCGGTATTACATCGGATGAGAGGTCGACCCAAACCAAGACTCTCTGCCTGGAGAATGGAGCAGTTTATGGGTGATACACGGCATCGACGCACTAGGGTTTTGTAACACGATCTTGATCCTTCGTGTACTCGCGAGCCCCCGCAAACTTTCATCTATAAAAGGAAAAGGATTCTTTGCCTCTTTAGTTTGTCCGCCACAAGCCCAAGCTTTCTCGAAAAATGACTACCTCCCAACGTGCTACTCTCTCTGTAAACCTCTCTTCATTCGAGGTCGCACCTAATAGCTTTCCAAGACCTAAACCTTCCAGGCAAAGCCAGGCGACCCCAATTTACGTGGATGGATCCTGTGTGAACAACGGACTCGTCAATGCGCGGGCCGGTTACGGTGTCCACTTCCCCGGTGGTGAACACCCCGATGCTTCGGTTAAGCTTCCCTCCTCTGAGGCTTCCGCTCTTCATGCAGAGTTGGCCGCGGTGCAGCATGCATTGTTTGTTATCGCCAATGAGATTTACGTACAGAAGAAATTCAGGTACTATGTGATTTTCACCGACTCAACGGCAGCAATTGATCAAATTCTTGTACAGTCCAGGTCTGGGTCCAGCAACGGATGGGCGGGGCCGTATGGCGCGTTGTTACGCAAGACAGTATCGGCCATGAACTATATCAATGATCAATGTACCAAGCAAGGCGTTGACTGGATCCGGATTGGTCATGTGGAAGCTCATTCCGATAATGCTGGAAATCAGAAGGCCCATAATTTGGCTAGGCAAGCAGCATCGTGATTTGACGAGCACCTCAATGCACGGGTACGAGCGTGAGACTTACTTTTTTTACACCACTAGATGTATCTATATATTCCATTTCATCTCTATTTTCATGTTGGAATGGATGTGGTTAACTACCAATCAGCAATTTCACTTTGGAAGTTGTGATGATCTTTGATCTCTTTTCATGGGGAGCGTAGTTGACTCGTATTCCATGTCTCTTCATTAGCCCGATTTTGGCATGACTCCAACATAATTTTGGTATGCCGATTGTCAGGCTATTGTAGCAAACAGGATTTGGATATGATTTATTGCCTCGTGTTCGTTGGTAGGCTTGAAGCAAACATTATCAATTCGATTATTTCAATCGAGAGTGTGTTTCCATGGTGATTTCGAGCGAAGGTTGATTTTGACGGCAGAGGATGGCATTGACTAGCACTACTTGCGGATTTGAGAGCCCCTTGATGGACGCTACTGGTAAATTACACGTCTATACACCATTGGAGCGTCATTAAAAACAAGGCCTGGGATTGTGAGACATCTCACTACACCAAGAACGTTTTTGGCAGAAAATGGCATCGGAATCGATGTCTTGATCTGACCCGAAACAAAGTAATCGTCTTTTATAGAGCTATACCGGCTATAAGTCGTGTTGCACACGCGCTACGATTTAATGTATGGGGGATCAATGACGGGACAAGCTGATCAACCCCCACATTCAGAGTAATAGCAGCTTGTGCTGCAGTAGACGCTCTGAGTGCACGTCAATCGGCGAGTATCCGATTCTGCGCAAGCAGGTCCGACGCACGAAAATGGATAGCTCACAAAGCTTGACATGTTGGTAGTGCAGTATCGCCATATTTTGACGGTAAAGGTCCAGACTTTCCCACTCTGCTTGATACTCTGAATGTCATACTCTCCACCCGTGGCGCAGCCTGAAACACTACTGTGAAAGAAGGCCAACGCCTGTTCAGTGTTAACGTCATTCTTGAAGGTGATAGTTTCGACCCCCAGGCATTGTCTGCACGCCCGACGACCCGAGGTAAAGCCTGAACCGGAGAGGAAAATAAATAAGAAGGCAATAATAAGCATAGTCGCTCCCAATTCCCATCATGACGGAGGGGTCAGGGCAATATTTATGCCGTCGAGATGGAAAGACTCAATCAGGTTGGCTGTGAAAATTGAGTATTGTTCTATTTATTGTCTAACTGATGATAAGAAGCTGGCCTGTGTTGTTCGCGTATCTCGGGAAAATATTTAGGGGATTATCCTTGTTTTGAGCGTTGACCAGACAGTCTTACAATGCAACCTTGACAAGTGATGAGGGAAGCGTCAAGGTCTCATGAAGAGGTTCTTTTTTCTGCACTAGAATTGAATACTTGGATCTGGTGCAAGGCAAACTGTGAGCCGCAACTCAAGTAAGCACCTCCCTAATTGCCAATATTAATTACAAGATACAAATGGGCTATAATTGTATTCAACCACTACTCAAGAGCCCCAGACAGATCACATTGCAATTAGTCGCCTATGTCGGGGATTCTCATTTTGCTTATTTCGCACTTCAACCTTATTCCATGTCTGTACACGTCACGTAACTCTGATGCTTGCAGCTAAAGTGGGTGTTGATACTCTCCGAAACCCCACACAGAGAACAAAAGCCTTTAGTCAAAAAGTTCTCCAAGAAGTAGGCCAAAGTAAGTGACACGAGGGTACTTCTTAGTAGGGCAGGCTCAGACAGAGTATAAGCCGACGAACGATGACAGCCGAGACCGAAGAATAGGACTTTTGGAATCACAGCCGACGCCGAAGAATAGGACTCTTTAAAATCACAGCCGAGATCAAAGAATTGGACTCTTCAAAATCACAGCCGAGACCGAAGAACAGGACTCTTCAAAATCACAGCCAAGCCCAAAATAGGACTCTTAAAAATGACACACAGTATTGCTTAGGGGCCAATCCCGTCACTCTGGCAATAGAATAATGTATTAAATCGTAATCATACAGGAAGAGCGTCCAAACCTGCCAAACGATCAATCGCAGGAGCAATGACAGGAAGACGCAACAAATCCCCGATATAGGGGATGGATCGAAGAAACTGAATGATAGTGCCGAAAAAGTCACCAAACAAGCCCAAGATACCGAAGGATTCCAAAGCGAAGCCCACGAGAGACCGCTTCATTAAAATTAGGACGATACCCAAGATGAAGCAAATAGTGCCACGGAGTTTGCGGGGCCGCGAAAAGAAGGCAAACGTACGGTGAGGACCAATAATAAGGACTAGACCAATGACGAACAATAGATTTCCAAGGGCTAAGAGACCAGCATCGAAGAAAGCGGCCGCGCCAAAGATGAAGAAGAAGATACCCGCGGCGGTGAAGCCCACGCCGAATTCTAGAAAAAAAAAGTTAGGGTCAATAGCATTTGAGAGTGTGAGTGGTACGTACTCTGCCTTTCAGATAGCCAAATCATAGCTTATGAATATAGAATTGCAAGATTGAGGTTGGAAGGTAGCAAATGGTAAGGTGGGATTAAAAAAAAGTCTAGCTAGCGCGTTGATAAATTATTGCCAAACACGTCGTTCTTGTGAAAACTCAACGTACAGCAGTGGACGCGAAATTAGCTGGAGTTCAGGTGTTATCCTGATTAGTAATATATTTGATAATATCTGGTGATTATGTAACGTCAGGTGATAGAATCCCTAATTTATCTCGTAGATCTCCACCACAGGCACACCACACGTAAACGTATGCCGCAGGATTCCTCACATACTGATGCGCCTCCACCTCCAACCTATCAGGAGTCAATAACATCGGCCCAAAATACCGGTGTCTCGGGGTACCACCCGCCTCCAGATGCCTCCGCTCCGCCTCCTCACCAACCTCCGCAGTTTCCTAGCCGCCCACCTCAGCCCACTCCACTGCCGTCTTCCTCTTCCTCCTTCCATTCAATGCCCTCTCAGGCAGACTCTCTGAATTCCGATCTATATACTTCGAACCCCTCCCTACCCTTTCAGTTCCCAAAGGGCCACTTTTGCCAAAAGTGTAAAAATACTGGTTTCAAGGTCAAGAATGGTGATGTCTGCTCCAATTGCTGGTCACGGTTTTTTCCCAATACTGCAGTATACCAACCAAATCCATCGCTACCTCTTAAGTTTCCTCCAGGATTCATCTGCACAAAATGCAAGAACACCGGCTACAAACATAACAAAAAGACTTGCAAATCCTGCTGGGAACTGTTTCTGCCGCGTAACTCCTCGGTACTGCACACCCAATCCTTATCCATTCCCCTCTACAATCCTAGACCGTACGGAATTTCTCCATTCATGCAAGCCCCGGCCTTGATCGTGCCTCCTGTCATGCTGGTTCCCATGCCCATGGGTCAGCGCGTGCCTCCTGGCGATCCTCGCTTGGGCGGTGTCTTGTGTGGTAGGTGTCGTGGCCTGGGTCTTACCCATTTCTTTTTGGACGAAGAAATTTGCAAAGTCTGCAATGGTCTTGGTCGTATCGTTAATCAGCCTCCTCAAGGCCCTTACCCGCCTCAGGCTCCTTACCCATCCCCGGCCCCGTATCCGTCTCAAGTCCCATATCCACCTGGTCCCCTGTCCGGGTACCCACCTCCGCAGAGTATGCAGTACAATGACTCAAAACATTAGACCTCTCTAGTGTTATCTTCTGCCTCGATACCTACCACATTGCATCATACGATTGAATTAAATCGTTTTTTCCTCGCATCACTCACGGTCTTCATAATTATCACTTGCCATTAAACTGGCCTGTTAAAGGTTTTCAAAGTTGGAAGGATCCTGGAATGCCTGCCCCTATGTTATCGATTTTCCGTGGTAAAGGAACATCTGTTGGCTGAAAGCGTTTGTACTTGTAGCTCTCGCGTACTCCGCCAGTCACACATGATATACCCCGATCAGTTGGCCCCGCCACTGACACGCGTTTTACTAGACACGATTTTATGTTTATCTCGAGTTCATATCGTTCTGAATCACTATTATAGCGCAAATCTGAACCATCATTCTTTGCTTGGTGAGGTGGTTCAAGTGTACCCCTCATAAATAGATCAGGTTGCCGCATTTAGTGTCCCCCTTATAAATAGATCAGGTTGCCGCATTTAGTGTACCCCTCATAGATGGATCAGGTTGCCGCATTTAGTGTACCCCTCATAGATAGATCAGGTTACCGCATCCGATTTCATTTTGCTATTTACGTGTCCTTGTCCATCTCTTGACCTACTTGTAGTTGGAAGGATACCTAAAGTCTGTCAATTCTGTGAAATTCTCCTTGACGTTGCGGATGGAAACAAACCTCGTCAAGAGGTTGGCACTGCCAGCCTTGTCGTTGGTTCCAGACGCGCGTGCGCCACCAAACCACTGCTGCCCTACTACAGCTCCCGTGCACTTATCATTGATGTAAAAGTTGCCCGCGGAGAAGCGCAACTTTTCTTCGGCCAATCTTACCGCCTCGCGTGACCGGGCAAACACGGAGCCTGTCAATGCATACTGGTTCGTGTTGTCTATAGTGTGCATAATCCCTCCGAATTCTGCGTCAGGGTAAACGTACGCAGTGACAATAGGGCCAAAGAACTCGCGGGCCATAAACTCGTGGTGAGGATTGGTAGTTCTGACCAAGGTAGGCTGCACGTAAAACCCACTCGACTTATCTGCCTTACCTCCAAAGACAATTTCGAGTTCCGGATCCAGCTTTGCAGTTTCGAGTGCGCTCGCCAACTTGTCAAAGGACTGTTCGTGAATGACAGGCCCCATGAAGGCATTTAGAGTGTCAGGACTAGAAGTGTTGGCCTGGACTATTTGGCCTGCGGCTTGAGTCATCTTGCTGCTGAACTCCGGCCACTTGGACTCTGGTACGTATACTCGGGAAAGGGCCGAACACTTTTGGCCTTGGTACTCAAAAGCACCTCGTAATGATGATAACGCTGCGTGTTCGATATTCGCGCTCTGGTGGATCAAGTGAAAGTTCTTGCCGCCAGTCTCGCCCACAATGCGAGGATAGTCGACATACTTATTTTGGGCAACGTTCTGGGAGATCTTATGGTACAATTCCTTAAAGACCGCGGTAGACCCGGTGAAATGCAACGCGCCAAACTGCTTATCGCCTAGTACAACATCAGTAACCATAACAGGCTCACCAGGAACAAAGTTAACCACACCGGAGGGTAAACCTGCCTCTTCCAATATTTGAAGCAACAAATAGTTGGAGAGAGCCGCGGAGGCGGAAGGTTTCCACACCACGGTGTTACCCATCAATGCCGGAGCGCCCACAAGATTACCTGCGATGGCCGTGAAATTAAACGGGGTCACGGCATACACAAACCCTTCCAACGGACGATACTCTGCGCGATTCCAGATCCCAGGGGACGTCTCGATTGGCTGTACCAGGTACAACTCTTCGGCATACTTTACGTTAAAGCGGAAAAAGTCCACAAGCTCGGCCACGCAATCAATTTCGGCCTGAAACACATTTTTCCCCTGGCCGAGCATGGTTGTTGCCAACATATCATAGCGGTACTTTGTAGAGATGAGCTCTGCAGCCTTGAGAAAAATGGCCGCTCTATCGGCCCATGGCATGGTAAGCCACTTTGACTTTGCCTTTTTGCTAGCATCGATAGCAGCGAGAACATCCTTCTGAGTTGCCTGTGATACATTTGCCAAGTTTTGCTTGGTATTTGCCGGGTTGGGCTGCGGCAAAGTGTTGGAATGGTAGATCCTTTCGCCGTTAATGACCAAGGGGATATTCAAGGGATCGTTATCAGTGAATTTTGTGATAGATGCGCGTACCAAGTCCCAGTCCTTCTGGTCATTTGTAGAAAAGTCCTTGACGGGCTCACACTTCAAGTGTGGCGGAACCTTGATGTGAGCCAACTGCGAAAATTGGCGCACCGGCAAGCTGGAGCTTAGTCTCCACAGTATACCATTCATTCGAATGGAATTTGCAACATTTCGAGAAGCTGCTCTGACTCTTGACATTTTCCAGAGGCAACAGGGAAGCCACGCCAATGTCGGATTCTCGCTCGATTTTATACAAATTCGGCGGATTGATAAGCGGAGAAGGCGGGGTCCGCATCACTTGGTGCTCTTACGCCCCCTCCGCAAACGGAAATACTAAGCGATGAGTCACGTGATTCGCGACCCCGCAATTTAGGTATTTTGTCGGGCAAGACTTTAGTGCCGCACGGTACTTGATGCTAATGACAGGGAGAGGCTTGTTTCCTGCTGTCTCACAAAACCGGGGCTAGTTTCTGGAAAGTATATGTTATCTGAAATAAATCACCTACCTCGCATGATCCCGGTGCATAGAGGGTTCGGCGTTCTTCAGTTACGTCGAGCGCTTGATAGCACATCTTGAATACAATTCCATTACAACACCTAGATGTGGCCATCGGTCTTTTAGCCTAAAACTGATCCCAACAGCTCATAACAATTTGATTTATCCAAGTACCATGGGAATTCTAGTTGGCGACGAGACGCAGTTCCAAGTGAGTTCTTTTAGCACAAATACCTCCCTAAAATGTGTTCCGAAATGGAAGACGATAAATCAGAATTTTCTTATACGGTGATATCCACTTATTTCTGCATTGGGGACTGGTATCGCCACTGCGGCGCTTCTCATGGATAGGATATGTTGGAATGTGGATTCTTTAGCCAATCAGGAAGCTCAGGGAAGATCCGAACGAATTGCGGGTTGCGCGCGGCGAAGTTGAATATACAGGGTGGAGCAGATCACTACTCACAAGAATCAACTTTTTTTCTATACCTATAACTTAGACGGGGGAGACACTGGAATTTTATAAAACCAGCTCCTTGCTTCACCAAGCTAGACAACTTCGCACAATCAGCACGCACAATCGATGCATCTGCATTCGGAGTGACATACGACGCTCTTGTTGCAGGTCGTTTGAAGATTAGCAGCCCCGCAAAGGGTTCCATTGCACGTTTCGGGTCTGTCGAAAGAAACCTTTCCACCGTTGCCACACCAGCGCCACGTAGTGATCGGCCAAGACCAATTGGTACAGAGTGATGCTGCGTTACAGCCCAGTTTTGTGGGGACCCCAAGAGCAATTTCGCCGCCTGTGGCACAAACGTTTAGCGTAGCCATGACGAACTTCTTGGCATCGTCATACAGAGACGCCCTGTTCAATTTGGTATCGTAGGCTCCGCTGCACCGTCTGCATGACTTTGGTTGGATTGATGCGAAGCAAAAAGCGGCAAAGGCCAAGATGAAGGCGAGTTTAAAAATGTGAAGCATTGAAATACTCTATGAAGGGGTCGCGTTAGGGTATGCAGCTGCTCTACCTTTATATACGCCGCTTTCCTCGTATCAAACTCACAAGGATCCTAGCATCGACCCGCATGTGTTTGTGTTGCAGTGTAAAAGAATTGTTCAACCTTGGCGGGTACATTGTGTAATATGAAAGGTATTGTTTTCACTATTCAAATCTTCTTTTATTGTTCTCATCCGCCGACACTAGCCAGTGGAGTACAGCGGACACTCGAGTTAGCGTGTAAAAAGGTCGATAAGAATCCAGTGCTGGCTGATGGAAGAATAAGAAATTTTGGATTGAGAACCCAAGGGCACGAGGGCTGCACACAAACCACCGAATACTGCGGTGATCCTATACTACAGAAGATTTTATGTACGAGTGGTCTGTAGTCATAAATCAGATCTTTTCGGTCCCAGATCCCTCTTTCATCAGGTAGTCAGTAGCTGTAACTTGACACTTTTCCTTTACAGTCACTGTCTGTCAGCCGACGACGTTGCCAGCGCTGTCTCCGCAGGATTAGCCCTGTCAATGCAGCATGTGTGCGATGGCGTAAACATGCTTCTTATAACCGATCTGCGCAGAGAGCTTGATACTGCCTTTTTATCAACTGCATAAAGCTTCTTTCGTGATCGGCAACAGCATGATAGGTGTAAGCCGTTTTAATATGGCGGTCTAGGTGTAGGACCTCTCCAAGTAAACAAAAGATCCATGCCGCCGATCTACGACAACTACCGAGGCCCTGCATAACATACGGACGACGACGCGACTACTTTATTAGCTTTATATGCGACTTTCAGCGAATCACACGTCAAGTGAGCCAACAGGAAATAGGCTGCACGTATTTGAAAGTAGGCTGTAGTCTGTTGGGAGTATGATCTTGGCACGAATTCTTGAATAAAGTATGTCCGAAGTTTCAGTCGATCTTTCGAAGTCCGACACCGGAATTTATTGAATTGCAGTGTATAAAAGAGTACTGATAATTACTGTAGAGTACGACGGGTACCTTTTCTGGATATTCAAGACTCGCTTGCTCTGGCAAGTGTTAGCCAGAAATTCTCGTGCCGCAATGAAGCGCGAATGGGACGAGGTTAAGAAACATGTGCACACCCTACCATGGCAGTGTGATCACCTTGTTAAGTTTTGGTGGTTTTGGTAAGCTTTTGGTGCTTTAAGTGAGCTTTTGTCAGTTAGATCTCCGCAGTCGATGCATTCAGCGTTGAACTGGGCTAGATACTTGGAAACCTTCCAATCTTGTGGATACGCAATTCTATTCATTTCCAAACACTGAATTATACACTTGAAACTTCGCGATACGATTGAGCATTCACCAATGATCAACTACAGATTTCCCCTACAATTCAGCGTGTCATTTAGATAATCATTCCGGACATTAGATAAGAGAGCATGGTTTTGAACTCTACTCCTCATTTCTGCCATCGTTTAATCATTAATGAACCTGTTATACATGCGTTTTGCGCATTACGCATGCAACTGAGGATTCATACTGCAATTTTCTGCATATCAAAATATCTAAGCGCCGTAATGTTGGGACCCTCTGTAGGAGTGCATTCTCGGCTTCGTCTGCACCGTTACAACTGAAGTCGTGCGTCTATCTATTCAGGGATCAAACTCCATCAAGAGACCTCAGTTTATATTGCGGTACGGATGTAATTCTCAAACACTGTATTTAACACGCACGGCACAGTGGACGGCCTTTACTCTGGCGCGGAAACCGGCATGTAGACTGCGTCCAACGAAGGGAACAAGTAGCTACTAGCTTTGAAGCGTGTAGCAGATATTCCTTGTTCAATGGCACTTTCTGTGGCAGCGCAATCTTTAAACAGCCGACCCTGCTTTGACAATTGAAAATTTCGAGATGGGCTTCGCTACAGTGCCCTTTCACTTTCTGCATAACCAATTTTTGAATAAACGCAGTCCCGGAATAAAAAAAATTTCCGATTGAATAAAATCCCATAGTTAAGGGCCGAATTTCGTGTTTCGCATATTCCGAGCGACCCGATTGAATAAAATTTTTAAATGCTGTGTAAATTGATTAAAACCTGTACTGGCTTCTAGCTGAGACTCTAATGATTGTCACAATCTTTCCTAGACGTC
>JAKTSS010000212.1:0-21225 GCA_030580355.1 Debaryomycetaceae sp. yHKB357 | reverse complement strand
CGGGCCCTTACGCATCAGGCGGTCGCGCAACGAGCGGTCGCCGCCGCGGTCCGGGCCGGACATTTGGCCGGGCCCCGAGCGGCGCTTGGAGCCCAGGCGCGAGTTTTGGCGGTCGTTGCCAAACTGCGAGCCGCGGCCCAGCATGCCCTGGAAGCGAGAGCCGAGGTTGTTTGATCGCGGGCCCGCTCGCAGCAGCAGCAGCGACGACTTTTTGGCGGCGGTGAAGATGTCGACGTGGGAGCCGAGAGCCACCTTAAAGTCCTCGTCGACCTTGAACAGGACCACGTCCTTGAACTGGATGAGAAACTGCGGGTCGTAGCGGTACTTTTTAGACGGTATTTGCTTGGACGCGTCCACTCTAACGATCCCCTCGGGGTACGTTACCAGGGAAAGGTCCGGGATATTCTGGGCCTGCTCGAGCTTGGCGAGGAAACGCGAAATGGTGAATAGATCTTCCAGCTCGTCGTGCGAGTCGTCGTCATTCGAGTCGTCATCATTATCCGAGTCGCGCTCTGTCGTGGCGTCAGGGGAAGTTGCGTTCGCGTTCAGGTCGACCGGGGGGGCCAAGTCGGTATTATTTTCAGTGGTTGGGACTTTGTCAGCGTCCAGCTCTGAATCGGGTGCGGCTGGAACCGTTGGCTTGGGCGTTTCGGCTAGTATGGTCTGAGACGATGGAGAGTCATTGGTTGGCGGGAGGGCCTGGTCCTTGGTTGGTGGGGGAACCTGGCCCTTGGTTGGTGGAGGGACTTGGTCCTTGGTTGGTGCCAGAGAAAGTGCTATTGACGACGAATTGACTGCCCTATCATTCTCAACTTTAGGTTCCACCTTTGGTTCCACCTTTGGTTCCACTTTGGGTTCCACTTTAGATTCCACTTGTGTATTGAATTTTTCGGGTGGTGCCGGTTGCAGAGTCGCCGACGATGGTGTTGCGTCGGCCGCGGGCTTTGGCTCTGCGGACTGGTCCTTCTTCAACTTTGCGGCCTCTGCGCGCTCCCTGATTCGTCTCTTGAACTCTTCGGCGGCCGAGTTGGCGGCGGGCGCCTTTTTCGGCAGGGCCGCCGTAACCGGTTCCGCGCGAGGTTTCGGGGGCGACGAAGCTGCCAGGGCAGGCCCGGGCGCCGGTAAAGATGCGCTCGGGATCGAAACAGGCCCCGCGCCCGGGACCGAGCCGGGAACCGGAGACGGCAGGGCGGAGCCGGCTAGCTGGCGCTTCTTCTCCTCCAAGTCCACGGGCTTGCCGTCCTTTGTGGTCAATTTGATCTTGGGGGCCAGGGAGTAGGGCGAGACGTACGGCTTGTGCTGGTAGGCCTGCAGCGGCAAGACGGGGGGCATTGCCGGGGGCATGATGGGGTACAGGGGCATGTAGGCGTACGGGGAGGGCGGGTAGGCGTAGGCGTACGGGGAGTAGTGCGGTCCTGCGGGGAGGTAGGGCGCGGGCGACGCGGAGGCCTTGCGGTGGGGCGCGGGCAGCTTGCGGTGGGGGTAGTTCTTCTGGTGCTCGAGGGCGGGCAGCGGGTTCTTTTGGTGCTCGAGGGCGGGCAGCGGGTCCTTCGGCGCGGCCGTGGGCTTGGCCAGGGCCAGCGGCGGGTCGGCCGGTCCGTGCGGCGGGGTATCAGACATTGGGTACTGCTGGGGCTAATCCTGATGTCCGATGGGAGTGGAATTTTTTCACTTGGCCTGGCTCTGGCAAGGGAAAAAATTTGCCCGTCGGGCGCCTGGGATCGTAGGGCTGTGTGCAGGAGTGATAATCACGAGGTATCGCTTCAGAGTGATTAGTAGGGAGGGGATTTTCGCCGGTATAAAAGTTAATGCGATTTCATAGTGCAAAGTATTTAATGCGATGTCACTAAAGTTTATGCGATTTTACAGCGCAAAGTAATTATTGCGACTTGCACTTTTACAATTCCAATTGTCACTCTCAATTTAACGCCTACATGACCAAGCCGTTTATCCACGAGGGCGGCATCACGCCGTACCTCGAGCAGAAGATCCAGGACACCGAGTTGCGCATCCTCGAGCACACCCAGAACTTGCGCCGCTTGGAGGCCCAGCGCAACCAGCTCAACCACCGCGTGCGCCTGCTCAAGGACGAGCTCAAGTTGCTCGAGGAGCCCGGCCTGTACTTGGGCGAGGTCGTCAAGGTCATGGGCTTGAACAAGGTCCTTGTCAAGGTGCATCCCGAGGGCAAGTACATCGTCAACGTCGCCGACGACATCGACATCAAGAAGCTCGTGCCCTCGCTCCGCGTCGCCCTCAAGGCCGACCTGTACGACCTCCACCAGATCTTGCCGAACCGCGTCGACCCGCTCGTCTCGCTCATGATGGTCGAGAAGGTGCCCGACAGCACCTACGACATGGTCGGCGGCCTCGACCAGCAGATCAAGGAGATCAAGGAGGTCATTGAGCTCCCGGTCAAGCACCCGGAGCTCTTTGAGAGCTTGGGCATTGCCCAGCCCAAGGGCGTCATTCTCTACGGCCCGCCCGGCACGGGCAAGACCTTGCTCGCCCGCCTGGTCGCGCACCACACCGAGTGCAAGTTTATCCGCGTCAGCGGCTCCGAGTTGGTGCAAAAGTACATTGGCGAGGGGCTGCGCATGGTGCGCGAGCTCTTCATCATGGCGCGCGAGCACGCGCCGCTGATCATATTCATGGACGAGATCGACTCGATCGGGCTGCTGCGCGTCGAGCGGTCGCTGGGCGGCGGCGACTCGGAGGTGCAGCGCACCATGTTGGAGCTTCTCAACCAGCTCGACGGATTCGAGCTGAGCAAGGACATCAAGATCATCATGGCGACCAACCGCCTCGACATCCTCGACCCGGCGCTCTTGCGCCCCGGCCGCATCGACCGCAAGATCGAGTTCCCGGCGCCGACGGTCGCGGCGCGCGCCGACATTCTCAGGATCCACTCGCGGCTGATGAACTTGACGCGCGGCATCGACTTGGCCGCGATCGCCGCGAAAATGAACGGGTGCTCCGGCGCCGACGTCAAGGGCGTGTGCACGGAGGCCGGCATGTACGCGTTGCGCGAGCGCCGGATCCACATCACGCAGGAGGATTTCGAGCTTGCCGTGGCCAAGATCATGTCCAAGAACGACGAGGGCCAGGTCTCGCTCGCCAAGTTGTTCAAGTAGGCGGGTAGGTGATTGTGGGAGGTGGCCAAGATCATGTCCAAGAACGACGAGGGCCAGGTCTCGCTCGCCAAGTTGTTCAAGTAGGCGGGCAGGTGATTGTGTAACAGTTGATGTTGGGAGGTATCCATATTCCATATAATAATAAGAAGGCTTCTCTCCCTAGACTTCCGGCGGATTCCTGTCAACAGTTGCAGCCATCATGTAAAAGACTCCTACCCCAAAAGATCCATGCCGCCGTAACTCCCCCAAAACATCCATGCCGCCGTAACTCCCTTCAAACATCCATGCCGCCGTAACTCAAATATTTTTTATAAATCCACCCCACCTGCATATAAACGAAACGTCTTTTTTCGATTAGGGGCGAATTATTATTTGAGTCGCCACGTCACTCAAACCGTCTCTCCCTCCAGCCTAGCGACGATTGAACGTGTCTTCTTCCGATGCGCACCGGTCTCCAATTGCTCGTGCTCGCCGCAGTGGCGTCGCTCGCGCGCGCCGTCGACCCCGACCTGGACCTCTGCAGGGCCATCCTCCGCCACCTCTCCGCCGCGGACGACCTGTTCAAGCGCGACGGGCCCTGCGTCCTGGCCCTCTCCGCCTACGAGCTGGTCGCTAAGAAGGACGGCGCCGCGTCGTGCATCCCCGCCGCCAAGCTCGCCCTGATCTACTACAAGCGCGCCCTCATCGAGCTCCACTTGCGCCGCGACGCCTCCGCCATCGCGAACTTGAAGAAGGTCTTGCACTTTGACCCAAAGAGCCCCGCCCGCACCAAGCTCGTCCAGCTCTTGGTCGAGCGCGGCGACTTTGCCGCGGTCAGGGATATCGACCCTTCCTACGATAGCCTGCCGTGGGACTCCCAATGGGCCGCGGCCCAGAGCCTAGGCGCCGACAAGAAGTGGGAAAAGTGCTTCCAGCAGGTCGGCCACGTGCTCGAAACCTCGCCCCAGTTTGTAAAGGCCTTGGAGTTGCGGTACCTCGCGGCCCTGCACTTGATGCACGAACACGGGTCCCGCCACCGCGTCGAGGGCACGTTGGTCGCGAAAGTCGTGGTCTCCGACTTGGAGACCCTCGTGCGCGTCGCCCCGTACTCGCACTTGGACAGGTACGTCGCCCTCGCCCAGTACTTGGTCTTTACGCAGGACAACTATGCCCGCGCCAGCTCCATCGCGAAAAACTGCTTGGAAATCGATAACTCCCACAAGGGCTGCCAGAAAATCTCAAAGTTCCTTGCCCGCACCGCGCCCTTGTTCGAGCCCCTCGTGGAACACGCCATGGCATGCGCGCGCTTCTATGACCAGGACGACGGCGTGCGGTACCCGGACCCGGAAATCGAGTGGAAATCGGTGTTCAACCTCTTGCACCATAAACCGCTCTTGATCTCGAAATTCGACAAGCGCGCCCTCCCCGAGCATATCGTTTCCAACTATGACTTGATTCGGTTGCGCGCACAGGAGTTTGACCCCGAGGGCAAGTCCGCAAACGTGTTTTTGCAATCGTTGCTCAGATTCTCGTGTGAGGCCCACGTCAGAGTATCCCCAAGCTCCGCGAAACGGGCGTGCGAAAAGTTGCCGAGATCCTTCTTCCCCAAGGTCGTGCCCCGTCTCGATAGCTTGATCCGCAAGGGCCGCTGGAACGACGCTCAAGAGTTGTTGCAAAAGTATCCCGACGCCGTCCACCAGCTGTCCCTCTTTCAAGAACGCGCCGAAAAGGTGCAGGACCATTTCGAGCAGCAGCAGCAGGAACAGTTCTTTAGGCAGCAGCAGCACCACCACCACCACCAAAACCACTTTGAACAGCAGCCGCCCATTCCCGACGTCGACTACTACAAGGTCCTCGGCGTGAAGGAGGACGCCGACGACAGCGCCATCAAAAAGGCGTACCGCGCCCTCTCCTTAAAGTACCATCCCGACAAGTACAAGGGCACCGACCTTGACCGCGAAGCGATCGAAAAGAAAATGCAGGAAATCAACCTGGCAAAGGAGGTGCTCACCAACAAGCAGCAGCGCGAGATCTACGACCGCCAGCGGAAGGGCGGCTCGCAGCAGGGACATGGGTTTGGCGGTGGCGGCGGCGGCTTTGGCGGTGGCGGCTTTGGCGGCTTTGACGGCGGCTTTGGCGGCTTTGGCGGCGACCAGCACGTCTTTTTCGATTTCTCACAGGGTTCGGGCCAGAATGCATTCTTCTTCCACTGAGCATGCCGTGGACCATTTCGTAACGCTGCGTTCCCCCCGTAAAATAAAACGACAGACTATTATTTAATCACCTCCACCAACTGTTGAAGCGTAGGCCACGGCATTGTAGGAGAGAAGGTTGCCCGCTGTTTCTTGGATCATGGTGACTTTTGTTAGGGTGTCGAAATGGAGAGCGCAGCTCCCGTATGAGGGTCTGCGTGGCTAGCTCAATGAACGTCCAGCCCTGACTTTTCCTCTTTAGTGACGTCTCTGTTTGGGATGGAATTCTTTTGTAAAGAATCATGACCGTCCACTGGTAGGATATCAGGGCTCTTTTCTGATGGAATGTCTCTTTTGTTCTCGGGTAGAATATCATTACTATCATGTGGCCTCTCCAGCTCCTTCTTTAGCACACTTTCAGTGCCATTCTTTTCAGTGCCATTCTCCCGAGACTTTTCGGCAGACTTGACCCCTCTCGCGACATGTTCCTTCGATCGCACCAACAGCTGTGCCACACTGAAATCCCTCCCATGCGACGTGCGAATCAAAAAGGCGAGAGCACTTGCCACCGCTTGTTTCCCGACGGCACGACACTCGCGCATATGCCCCACCATTTGCGTAAAATCTGCATCGTCGTTGCTGCACTGGTTCAAGTGATTTATGAAAATAAGACGCAAAGCCGCGTCCGGGGCTATTCCGCGGTCCCAAATTTCCTCTAGAACCGCCTGTGCTTGTGCCTCCCGCGTATCCGACTGAGGTCCCGGACGCACCTCCCGCTTGTGAAATTTTACGCCCTCTTCTTCTTCGTCTTCATCTTGACTGCTGTCGGAGACGTAGTAGCGGTACTCATGCGATGTGAAACTGCTGGGGATACCTTTCTTTGCGGTTCCACCCTTGGTATCGTGGATAATATCTTGTAGTTTCTTGAAAAGGTGATGGTCAGTGTCGCATGGCACTCTTTTAGCACCAGTCATACCGCTTAGTGACTCGATCACACTTCGATCTACCGCTATCGGTTCCGTTCCACGGTTGCGATATTGCATGCCGACCAATTCCACCATATTGATGGCTCGCCTGGCATCGCCCCTGCCGTACGCGACAAGCGTATCGAAACAAGCCCTGTCGAACTGTAGTGGCGCCAAATTCAAGAAGTTGGCGCGATCATTGTTCAACACCTGCACCGCATTCTCCACGATCTGAAGTATATCTTTCGCGTCAAGGCGCTTAAATTCGTAAACCTGACACCGCGACAAGAGTGCGCGTCGTATTCGCGTCTGGACGTTCGCATTAGTAGCTCCAATAAGGGAAAAGAGACCCGCTTCGACGTAGGACAAGAGGAAATCCTGAAGGGTTTTGCTCAATCGGTGTATTTCGTCGATAAACACAACCAGTCTCTGTTGATGGCGCGATCGTTTACGCGACAACTCGGCGCAGCACGACTTTAGCTGGTCCATGGTCACCTGGCTACTGTTCAACACGGTGAACGAGTGTCCGCACTGCTGCGCCACGAGCAACGCCACCGTGGTCTTGCCGACGCCGCTGGGCCCGCAGAAGATCAGCAGCGGGACGGCGTTCGCGGCGAGGGAGCGGCCAAGCATGCTGTCGGGCCCGATAATGTGCGACTGGCCAATGCACTGTGAGAGCGTGCGCGGCCGCACGCGATTTGCTAGCGGGCCCGTATCGGCGCTGGTGTGGCTGCCATCACCCATTGACGCGTTACCTGACTGCGAAAAAATTACGAAAAGTTACTAAAGGTACAGTGAAGTTCCGATATAAGAGGTGCCCATATAGTGTTATAGTGTTCTTAATACAATGGATTATGTCATCATCGAGAAAAAATGTGCAGGAATTTGTATGGCAAAAGTGATTTATAGTGTTAAACCTTATGCAATAGTTAAAACCTTATAGCGGAACTTCACTGTACCTTCTTGTCTAATGCGTATTACTTGCGGCGTTTGATGGTGGGGTCGGCGGCGGTCTGATTGTTACTGGCGAATGCATATCCTTGTGTCTGTGCCAATGGCCGCTTGCCGCCGCCGTCCATCTCGGCCGTCTTGTGATTTGCGCCTGCTTCCAGCGCCTGTCGCCGGCTCAGGGCCACGTACATGTCCATTGCATGCTGCGGCGTAGGGATCTGCCGCTGGATGCTGATGTTGATGATGGGCCGGAGGTGTGCCATGATATCGCTCAACTTTAGCGTCTGCAACGCCGCGTCTCCCACGCCAAAACTCGCCTTGCGGCGCAGGGCCATGGTGATGTCGGCGAGCAGCGCGAAGAAAGCCTTGGGACTGCCGCGATGGCGCAGCGCCAGCAGCTGCCAGATCTTTTCCAACGCGGAAATGTTGACTGACGGCAGGTAGTCCACGAAGGAGCACTCGACAAACGAGATGGCAAGCTCGTGGTTGAGCTGGAGCCGGAACCCGCCGGACACGGTGGTGCGCGACCCGTCGGCAAAGGCGTAGTGCACTTGCACTCGACCCGCCATGTTGATAAACGCGTTGCTCAACACGTCACACCCCACATTGCTGATGCTGAGCGATTGCCTCACGACGTGTTTATCACAGGCCATGGCCATCAAGAAGCGCGGGAACGTGGCTGCAAAAAGCTTACACGGATGCATGGACGCCAGTAGGTTTGCAAGATTAGCAAATTTTGATTTTGCCGTAAAACTGTTGGAGATGGGCAGGGCAGACTCGGAGGGGGTGGGTATTGACTTTTTGCTGTTGGTGTTTGTACTTGCGTTGGAATGGGGATTGGAATTGGTGCTAGAATTGCTGTTGGCAGTATTAGTATCGGCGTTAGTAGGCAGAGCGGAAAAGTTTGCCCGAGTCATATCTATAACGACATGAAAAGCCGGCAGAAAGTTGTTGGTGACGAACTTTTGCCAGTACGCATAGTTTGGAAGCTGATCTGGCGGGGTACGCGCCACGAGATCGATGAGATCGAGCAAGCGCAAGACGCCGGTGTTGCCCATATTTCGGCGCAACACTCTGATCTGGGCCTCACTGCGGATGCGCGAGTCATTCTCGCCGAGCTTGATCAGGTACGCGCCGGCGGCGGCGGCGGCGGGCCCCGTGTGCGGCGATACCGCGAGCTGGGAGCGCGGAGACACCAGTGCCTGGGGCTGGTGAACGAGCTTCGCGTGTCGTTCGTTCGGGACGGAGTTCACACGGAAGCCCGGCTGGTTCGGGGTCATGACGGGGACGACCGAGTCGGTGCGGCTGCGGGAGTAGTGGTGGGCGGGATGGCCCGCATCCGATCGCTGCGCGGAGGAGTCCTGGAGGTAGATGGAGGGCCCGTTCAAGGGCTGCTGCGGGTGCGCTTGCACGTTCGCGCGCTGCGAGTAGTACAAGTGGTGCGGCGGCCGGGCGTTGTTGGGCAGGGCATTCTGCAAGTAGGAGACGTTGGGGCTGGCGGCGGCAGACGGGACCGCGCTCATTTCGGAACGGACTCTTTCAGTCATGACGGCGAGGCGGCATGTGGTGGAGCTGAGGAGGAGCAGAAGAGTTGGTCGGGGTTACTTGGCCAATGTGGTTCGAGGGCCTGATTAAATATACGGGCTCGGGCGATGGCTTCCCTCGGCAAGTACGCCGCTATAATTAGATACTGTGTGATAATGGATTATAAAGGTCAGATAAAAGGGCCACACCCGCCCCCATGATAATGCAATTTCGTAGTAGTATTTTACTCTGTCTCACGGGGTTTACACCGTATACACCGTGGGGACCGCAAGAGTGCAGCGGTACTGGCCGTGCTCGATCTTGCTGGTGTAGCGTAGCATTCCCTCGTGCCGCACCAACGGCCGCCGCGGCTTGAGCGTGCCGTTTTCGCTCTGTCCGGCCATTTCGTTGACGGTCTCGGCGCTCCCGGACGACGGCACCGTCTGGCTCTCTCGCGTCTTGGTGGCGCGTCGTTTGAGCAACTTGTTGAGCGTGTCCTGCTTCTCTTCCTCCAACTGCTTTATCTTGTAGTCATGACGGCGGCGAGCCAGCTCACTTTTCCGTAGTGCGGCCTCCTCGTCCGTTTCCTTCTTGGCCTGGACTTTGGATCCCTCTCCGATCCCTTGCCCCAACTCGAGCAACTCTTTATCGTCGTGGTGTGGCCTCGCAAACTCATTCGCAGTCCCACTTTCGTCGCTTAAAAAGCACGCGCGCTGTCTCTCCGTCATCTTCATCACGTCCGGGTTGGCGTGAGGATCGTACTCTTGCTCTTCGTCGGTGAGGAGCAAGTCATTGTCCAATCCGGAGGCAGTAGACGCGGCCCGACGGGGCTTTTTCACTAATGACCGCGCATCCCCGATAGACGTATCGGCTTCGAGCAACAGTGCATTGCGTTTGCGCGGCGCTCGCTTACTATCGGATGCTATGGGCTTGGCTCGGGCCTGCCTGTCGGGTTTCGTTTGAGAAGGAGTGTTCAAGGACGGATCAATAAGCTCGTCGTGGAGCTCCAAATCCTCGTCCATTTCCTCGGGGTCTTCAAGGTGGTACGCTTCCTCGCCATCGCTGACGTAGACATCTTCTTCTTCCTCTTCGTCGTCGTCCTCATCTTCGTCGTCATCCTCTTCCTCTTCATCTGCGTCTTCGTCTGCGTCTTCCTCTTCATCTTCGCCGACATCCATCAGGGCCTCCTCCGACTCGTCCACATTGACGTTTTCCTCCTCGGACGATTCTGCTGCAACGGGTCTACCGCTCATCTCGTCGCTACTCTGCTCAGAGGAGCTGTCTACTACCGCTTGTTTGCGGCGTGTAAGGTTCCGCGCCATGCCGTGCGAGTGGACAAGAATGTCCGGCGAAATTTCCGAAAAGTTGGCCCAATGTACAAGAGGGTGGCTTTGTATACAAAAGGGCGATGCTTACATTCAGTTTAAACTGGTAAGCGGCAAGCTCTATAACTATCATCAAGCTTGTGATATACCAACCCGATCAAGCTGTTGTCTACGCTTATTGATATCTAAAGACTTATCCTGTGATTGTGATTCGTTCTGACATGTGATTCTGACATGTGATCATGATCCACTCTGACATGTGATTCATTCTGACATGTGATTGTGATTCATTCTGACGTGTGCGTGTGATTCATTCTGACATGTGATTGTGATTCATTCTGACGTGTGCGTGTGATTCATTCTGACATGTGATTGTGATTCATTCTGACGTGTGATTGTGATTCATTCTGACGTGTGCGTTTGATTCGTTTTGAATTGTGATTGTGATTCATTCTAACATCTGCGTGTGATTCAATAGGACATCTGCGTTTGATTCGTTCTGACATGTGATTGTGATTCAGTCCTGACGTGTGATTGTGATACAGTCCTGACATGTGATTCTGAATCAATCGGACATGTGATAACGAATTAATCTGACATGTGATTCAATCAGACATATGATGGCGGTAAATCAATCAATGAGATCCTCCATCATCCACGATACGCGAGCTTTACGTCTCG
This sequence comes from Debaryomycetaceae sp. yHKB357, assembly GCA_030580355.1. Taxonomy (NCBI): domain Eukaryota; kingdom Fungi; phylum Ascomycota; class Pichiomycetes; order Serinales; family Debaryomycetaceae; species Debaryomycetaceae sp. yHKB357. Next base: position 10,477 of record JAKTSS010000212.1, on the reverse strand, counting down.
GTGCTGGAGCACGTGCCTTGTCTCGAACCGGGGCATGCATTTCATCTCTCACAGGTCTGGCGCGTTGTGCGGCGTCGCTCACGTACGGCCTGTGTGCCACCGAATGTGGCGGCAATATCTCGCCGATATCTATAGGGACGGCGGCGTTTTGTCGGCGCCGGGTCAAGCGGGCTTCCTGCCGCTCTGCCGCCCTCAATTCCTTCCTCTTCTGCTTGGCCTTGGCATTCTGCAAGAGCATTGCGGCCTCCTGGCGCTCAGAGGGTACCCATTTCGACGCGAGAATGCGGCGGACCGATTCGGGCGATATGCAAAACACGCCCGCCAAGTCGACGGTGCGCAAGTGCGGCATGGCCGAAGCCATATCGCGCATATCTTGCATCTGCTGTCGCGTGAGCTTGCGGGTCGGGTTCCACCGGCCGAACCGTTTCCTCAAGGACTCTTCGCGCTTCTCCCATTCGGGTCTGGCTTTGCGCGGTACGTGTGGGCCTGGCGCCGCATTGCACAGAACGGTTGACGTACATAGGCGGCGTACACAGACGTTCAGCGATGAGTGGAGTAGAGATGCGAATGTTTTCAAGGAACGAACGAGCATTCCGGTGGCGAGGGGCGATAGCAGGTGGGGAAGTGATGAAAAGAGGAGATGAGGTCTGTAACATGGATCATGTGACCCCGATTAGGTCATGTGATGGGATTAGACGCGTACTGGGTGGTTGCATGAGATTCGGGTCCAGAGGCAAGGTCTGCTACTAAAGCAGCAAGAGTGCGAAGTATCACTCGAGGAACGCGTACCCCCAAATAGGAATTGCCCAATCCGCTTATCGACTACGCGTCCCAAATAGGAAACTGTTCTGCATACAGGTTCTTATCGGGGGCTGGAATTTTCACATGTGACAGCCCGTATTGCGAAGCAGACATGCTGGTCCGGGCCCACACTCTGGAGTCCGACCCGGAGTCGGCCTCGTTATTGGTGTCTGCGGGAGAGTCCGCCCTCTTGACATCTGCAGACTCCACCCTCATCACATCTACAGACTCCACCCTCATCACATCTACAGACTCCACCCTCAAGGCGACCCCAGTCTCAAAATCTGCCTCCTACTCTGATTCTGCCCTAGGACCGGCTTCACACCCCTCTCCCGGCGACCCTCACCACGATGAAGACTCGCGTTGGCTCTCGGAACAACTCTCTCTCAATAACGATATTCCCTGGATATCCCGTCCGACCCTCGGCAAGATCTGTTTCCTCGTGTTTGGCTGGGCGTTTTCCTCCTTCTTTGGAGAAGCCGCCACCCAGATGATTACCTACAAGTTGGCGTGCAACAAGGTCGCCTTGACCAGCCCGCTGCACTCGTGCTCCCCCACCGAAACCCAAGTGCTCATGTCCAACTTGCATCTCGCCTACTCTCTTCTGGCCGGTTTCATCACCCTCGTGGCCCTGGGCAAAGTCGGCCCGCTTCTGGACCTGTACGGCCGCAGACCCTTCATATTGGCCATTGTGGTGTTCCTGTTTCTTGCAAAGTGCACGAAGTACTGGGTCATGTCCCGGTCAAAATCCCTCAGTGTCCCCTTGATGGTGGCCACCGAGATCTTGGGCAACCTCTGTGGCGGGTTCATGACGTTTTCGCTGCTCACAAACTGCTACATCTCGGACATCTCACATCCTAATCGCCGCATCTACAACTTGGGCGTCTGCACCGCCGCCATGTTCATAGGCGTATCGGTGTCCCCGCTCGTGGCCAATTTCTTTTTCGCACGGAAACCGGCCGCATCTCTGCTCGGAGCCGCTTCTGGCCCTGCTCCTATTGCGTCGCGCGAGTACTTGCCCATAAGACTCGAGTTGCTCATGTTGACGGTGCTATCGCTCCTTGCGCTCGTGGCCTTGCCCGAGTCGCGACTGCTGCGGTCGCGCCACAAGAGTATTCAGCAACTGGCGCTGCTGCAACGGCGCCGACTGCTGCTGCTGCTTCTGCTGCTGTCAGTAATGGCGCTGGCGCCACTGCTGATACTTAATGCAGACCTCCCCACAGAACTGGCCTCTTCCAGACTCTTGCACCAGGTAAACTTTCTCCGCCCCCTCGCCCTACTAAGTCTCGATCCGGACCTCATCCCGGTAGAGTCGCGGCCCTTCCGCACGCGGTACCGCCTCACGATATTTGCTCTCATCTACATTGACTGTCTCATTAGCATGTGCGGTATCGGTCTAGGCCCTATTCTCTACCTCTACGGCATTGAGCGGTTCCACTGGAACCAGCGCGATATCGGGAACATGATCGCCGTTCTGAGCTCGTCCAAGGCGCTCGTGCTCGTGGCGGTGGCGCCCTTGCTAAACTACCACCTCTTCCAATCGCGGCTACTGCTCGCGGTATTCCGGCGCCAGTTTGACTCGGTCGACAGCGCCATGTGCTTATTGGGGCTCGCGAGCGAGGCGCTCGGTATCACATGCATGTTCTTTGCCCCCACAACTGCCTTGTTCTTGTGCCTGTTTGCCTTCAACAGCTTTGGCCTGCTCGTGCCCCCCGCCGCGGCATCGAGCATCATAAAGTTTTATCCGGAAAGCAAGGTGGGGGAGATTTTCGCGGCCATAGCGCTCGTGAAGAACGTGGCGACCTTGGCGGGCCCCATCGTGTTCATCTCGGTGTACAAGTACTCGCTCGTGCGGTGGGCCCAGCCGGGGATCGTGTTCTTGGTGGTGTCGGTCTTGTTCGGGACGGGCTTTGTAGCGATCGCGTGTGTGTCGCGGCTCCTCCGCTTGGGCAGGGGCGCAAAGCCCTTGTCCGAGCACAGGAGCTGGTGACAGGGGCGGTTCTCTTGTCTGCTGTAGCCTGTAGCCAGTGGCATTTCTCCAGTCTCCACTAGTAAGTATCTCTACTGGTCTTATATTTATGACTATTGTCTCTTCAGCCTGTATCTATGTCTATTGTATCTTGTAGTATCATATTCATGTCTATAGTCTCTTCTAGCCTATATTCATGTCCACTGCTATCTTTTCGCAGCCATTCTGCGTAACATCGGGGCTCGGCGATGGAATGCGGTTTTCTGCAGGAAAAACTGCTCTGGGAGTGAAATCTCATGGCAATCAGCCCGTTAACGCTAGACATTGACGGCTCCTCTGTCCCTGGCCGTGTTGCGCTCTACCTCGCGCTTGTCACTGTCGTCTTTGCGCTGTTGAACTGGATTGTCTGCTGGCTCTGCTTCGTCCCTTACTGCCGCACCTTCCCCCACGCTTCCTCCTCGGCTCCGCGCCTGCGCAATTCGGCCCAGCACACCTACCCCTTCTCCCACAACAAGCACCAGTACTTGCGCAGAGATAGCATCTTCGAGCGTCTCTGATGCCTGCGTCTGTTGAGGTCTACGTGCCTCGCGACTTGGTCCGTGTCATTCGGTCTCCCGGCGAGAAGCGCCTAGTGTACGGCTACATCCAAGGCCATATCTACATCGCGGCCGTAGCTGTTTCCAAAGGCACGCAGCTCAAGAAGCATGACTTGGTACTCCTCGGGAGCATTGGCGATGATCCGGGGGACTACCGCATCAACTTCCACTACCACCAAAAGGCTCAGATTCCCTTTATTACTACGCTGCAGCCGGGCCCCTGCTTTGTCATCTTGTTTGACCCGCCCAATCATCGCAATTGGGAGCACTTGAGTCTCTCGCCTATCCTCTTGCAGTCCCCGCCCGAATCTGCCGAGAACCAAATTGCTGAGTACGCAAAGAAAATCGCCGCCGCCGCTCCGCCGTTTACCAACAACTTTTTCGGGTTGAGCCCCTGGGTAATATTCAAGCTCAATCTGCTCAAAAGAGTCCGTGAAGAAATACCTGTCAATGGGGCTACCCAAGGGTATTGGGACGGGACTCTTTTATCGCTTGCCAACGTGGTCAACTCCTTAACTCTGGCGTTGGCACACTTATTGCTGCCGATAATCAAGCTCCTTGGTATCTGTATCCAAGCAACATTAAAGCTCTTGAGCTATAAAATTGCCGGGAAAAGCATCAGCAGTACGCTTTACGTGGGACAGTTGGCAGAGTTGCGACTACGGCAGCTCGCATTCATCCCCCATCAGTTTGCCGCGTATCATGGCCAAGCATGCCTCGAAATCCCCGCAAAGAGCAATCTAAACGTCAATAACTCGCATTATATCAATATGCACAACTCGGTGTGGCTCATTTTCAACGATGTGTTGCTTGGACTCGCATGCTCTTCGCTTTTGCTCGATCAGCTCGATGCCGGTTTGGAAAAGGCCCGCACGTTTCTCGTGCACCGCTGGGCCACCAGCGATTTGTTCCGTCTCATTGGGTGGATCTCGGTGTCAAACCCCGCCGGCTTCAAACTCAATCGCGAGCTCGGCCAGTTCTCGGGCGACTTGTACGTGTGGGCGCTCCGCTTTTGGAAGTATGTCACCAGCGACTACTTTGTGGCCCAACTCAAATTCTCGCAGGTGGTGCACATTTCGTCCAGCGCCTTGAGCGTAGTGGGTCTTGGCCGGTGGTGCTTGCGCACCATGCTCTGCTGCGGCGGGTTGCTGTTTGTCCTTGCCCTTGCTCAGGATTTGGTGAATATCTCCACGTTCCACGTGCACTGCTTCTACACAACGTCCACGCGCCTCTACCGCCTGCAGATTGAAGTGCTTCTGCTGCTCTTGCAGCTATTGCGCGGGAAAAAGTACAATGTGTTGCGCAACCGTATCGACAATCTCAACAACTATGCGCGCGACTCCCGCGCCGACAGCTTTGAGATTGACCAGTTGTTGTTGGGCACGCTCGTGTTTATGGTTTTGGCGTTCCTCTTGCCCACAGTATTGGCTTTCTACCTTACCTTCTTCCTCATCAAGCTCACGGTGTTGGTCATCTTACTTGTACTCGAAGCCGGCGTCATCTTTCTCAATCTCGCACCGCTCTTTGTGTTGCTTTTGAAATGGAAGAACCTGCGCCGGCTCCAGGGCGGCGTGCGCTTCACCCATGTGGCGTCTTTGGACAAGAGTAACGTCCTTGTGCTCTCTAATCAGTCGTTCTCGTACCGCCAGATCTTTGCGCCCTTTTTCGCCTTATTCGGCAGCGCTTTTAAACTCCGCCAAACCATAGTGCCCAACTTTGTTCGCGGCCATTCTATCAACCTTTCGGAGAATTTCGCCATGAAGAAACGGTACCTCATGTTGCCCGACGATTTCTAGTGGTTGGTTCCGGGCTGAATTTTGGGGCTCTGTGCACTCTAGTCGGAGCGCGCTGAGGTGTTTTACTTGCAAAAGATCACAGGCTGTTGGTTTGATAATCATCTGGAACCCCAGAGCTTCCACGCAACTCCCCGAGACGTCCTACATTTGGTCTTGCTTTAATACTGGTCACTATAGATGACTTTTCGACCAATCCAATAATTTGCTGACGACATGTAATCTCTTACAAAGTCCCTTTGGACAAGGACTAGTGAGCTGCACACCTTAATTAATATTATTCACAGTCACAGTGTGCCTTCTCGAACTCATTCCAAAGGGCATTTAATAGCAATATTTATACCAAAGAAATAAACAGTGCAACTATCACCAGACAAACTACTCAAATCAGACTCTTAAAGCGACATAGCTCCTATAAAATTAAAACTCGAAGTAAGCACCTCTTCCTCCTCGATACACATATAAAGACAATAGCAAGCCTTCCCCGCGTGCCTAGCCTACAAAATCATGACAAACAAGCCAGCCATGGCACATGCAGCCATAGAGACCCCAATGGCACCAGCGCCGTTAACGGGCGCAGGCACTGGGATCTGCGGAGCAGTCTTATTGGCAGAGCCGAGTCCTGGGCTCTTGGGAGCCTGTTGAATAATGGTAGTTGTCGGTTTAGGCTTTGGCGGGTCGCTGGGTGCTCCTCCCCCAATCGGTGCGGTTCCTCCAATAGGGCTCAGTCCGCTGGGTGCTCCTCCGCCTGCAATAGGGCTCAGCCCACTAGGCGGTGGCTTGCTACCGTGAGGATGTTTCGGGGGCTCGCTCGCGCTGGCACCTCCACTGGGTGTTGGTGCTGCCGAAGTGCCCAGGCCGCCCAGAGGGGGTGTTGCTGACGGTGCTGGAGGTGCTGGAGGTGGCGCAGGAGGTGCCACTGGTGGCGCAACTGGAGGTGCGACCGGTGGTGCAACGGGAGGTGCGACCGGTGGTGCAACTGGGGGTGCGCAAGAGGGCGTGCTGACCGGCGGGCACGGGGGCGTGGTCACTGGCGTGCAAACGACTGGACAAGCCGACGGGCAAATCTCAGGCAGTGGCAGCGGAGCTGGCTCAGGCTTATCGCAGTCGCTTGAGGCCGGGAGCTCGTGCCGGTGGCGTTCATCGTGGCCATGGTCGCCATGGTGATGAGACAAGAACGCAAAGGCGACGGACGCGGATGAGGCAACAAGGATTGCAGAAGAGAATTTCATTTCGCTGTGGCTAGACAAGAAAAAGGTAGATTTGAGACCTGTCGTGTAGATATAACCCGCGGCGGCGGCATGGCGTCCGCACGGTATACTTTCCCTTTCCACGATGACGGCGTCAAAGGGGCAGGTAGTACTGCTGGATGCAGCAGTTTCCCGTGTTCCACGGATCTATTCGCAAGACCCATGTTGACGATTTTCCAAATGCAGAAGGCGGGGTGCAGGGCCCAGCCTTTCGGCGCACCACCATGTAGTCGAGTGCACTGCATCTATACAGTTGCACCCCGGTTTTGGCTGCAAAATCTTTAGGGTACGAGCCCTTGTGCACGTGATTAAATATTAGGTAATAATTTTGACTGCATGCAGTATCGCCTGCATGTACAATTAATGCGGTATCGGTACCTTGTAAAGCGATAGTGTAATATTCGTTTTACATTTGAAAAATTTTTCAGGCCAAAGTAAGTCACCAGAGTCAAGCATCAAACCCAACATGTCCTTGCCAGCTAGCTTCGATTTGACTGCCGACGACGCAAAGTTGTTGCTTGCTGCCAACGTCCACCTTGGCGCGAAGAACGTCCAGGTGCACAACAAACCCTACGTCTACAAGACGAGACCCGATGGTGTCAATGTCATTAACATTGGCAAGACCTGGGAAAAGATTGTGCTCGCTGCCCGTATCATCGCTGCTGTCCCCAACCCCTCTGACGTTGCCGTCTGCTCTTCCAGAACCTTTGGTCAGAGAGCTGTCCTCAAGTTTGCTGCCCACACTGGTGCCACCCCGATCGCCGGTAGATTCACCCCTGGAAACTTTACCAACTATATCACGCGCTCCTTCAAGGAGCCCAGGTTGGTGCTTGTCACTGACCCGCGCACTGACGCCCAGGCCATCAAGGAGTCTTCGTACGTCAACATCCCCGTCATTGCCTTGACCGACATGGACTCTCCCTCTGAATATGTTGATGTTGCTATTCCCTGCAACAACAAGGGTAAGCATTCGATCGGTTTGATCTGGTGGTTGATTGCCAGAGAGGTCTTGAGATTGAGGGGTGTTATTCCCGACAGAACCGCCGAGTGGGCCGTGATGCCTGACTTGTACTTTTACAGAGACCCTGAAGAGGTTGAGCAGAACGGAGAGGAGGCTCAGGCTATTGAAAAGAGTGAGGAGGTACCGGTCGCCGAGGTCGATGCCGAGTGGACCGGCGAGACCGAGGAGGTTGACTGGGCCGCCGATACTGCCCCGGCAGTTGAGGATGCAGTGGCTGCCAGCTGGTAAACAAGCAACTGTTTATTAATGTAACCCATCAATTGAGAAGTAGGAATTCAAACCAGGACTATACACGGTTTCATGATCAAAAATTGCGCAGTATAAATTTATGCCGAGTACGCCATCTACAGTGGACACACGAACGCGTCTAGATGCCTTGTGTAAGAGTTGATTGAAAGAGCATCCTGGTGCAACGAGCACTAGTTTTGGTACCACACTGCAATTCGAAACCGGGGTCAAGAGTTACCCGGCCTACAGCTTTAGTATAAAAGTAATTTTTCTCGTCTCAGCGTCCGCTCTTGCTCCTCATCAATTTGATTACCAACGGAGCATGGCTAAAACCAAAACACTTCCTAGTGGGCTCTGGCCGTGACGTATGTCGTCCCTCGGCCTGTTCCTCTGTTCTAGAGGAGCGTGGTCCGGGATAGGCCAGAGTGCATGCCTCTACGGAGCGATGCTGGACGTTTCACATGTCAGCTTGTAGCATCGCTCGCCCTAATCTTTTGTTTATTGTCAGGATACAAGTTTTGTTTAACGCTGGCCGCGTCCCAAAGGAAATGCCCGGTTTTATCGTGCTCTGTCTGATTCGTGTCAGCAGCACTTCATGCCCGGGCGATATCTGTAGATCGTGGCTAGGAATCCTTACCCGACGCATGGTAGAGAAATCATAGCACGCTTGTTCTCTCTACGTACTCAATGTTGTTAGTTGGCGTAGGTAATAGATGGACAGCAACTGAGGAATCCAGCAATTTCGCATCGCTGAAACGTTGTTGGTAAATTTCCTAGTCACGCGGGTCAAATTCATTGCATCGCAAGTAACATTCCGCGCCACTGCACCTTGACCCTCAATGAACCTTGCCAAGAAGGTGCAGGAGTTGCTATACTCTTTGAGCACTAGCGATAAGTATGCGGAATTCGATTCGCGAAAGTCGTTTAACCGCCTCAATAAGCCGGGCGACTCTGTAAACTTGCTCTACTCACATCCTTCCTCATCGGCCACCCATCTCGTGTTGGGCGATCGGGCCGACGACGTGGACATCGCTTCGCCAGACTCTGCCGCTATCACCAGCTTGAGCACTGATGGCGTTCATGAAGTCAAGCTCGCGTGGGCCCACATTCGTAATTGGTTCGCCGTGAATCTTCCCGACGTTAATAGTGCCCTAGACCAGAAGGCCACCGCCTCAGACTTGGTGGATATACAACGTGACTTGGGCGCAGTGCTTCCGCGAGCCGTCACCCAGTCTTACCTGCTCGTAGACGGCCAGGCCAATCTATCTGGATGCCCCGATGACGACGATGGGGTGGTGTTTGGCCTCCGCATTATGTCGCTCGATGAGATATCGGTCGCCACCGACAACTGGCGCAAAATAGCACGGGCAATAAGCAAGGAGCAGAGCATTGCTTACCGCTCGCCCGATATCCTGAAGGTACCCACCAGCTACGATAACGACATTTACTTGAACCGGCACGCGGCACGGGCTCCGTCGCCGGCCCCGGTCCCGGCAATCACCCCGCGTGCCAATTCCGGAAGCTATACTGAGCTTTCGACCCATGAGTTCCTGCTGACCCGTTTCAGCCATTCGCGCGATCGCAGCAGACTGGGGGTCGACTCCATGCCCGTACAGCGATGCGTCCCGCCCCACATGGTGGCATGCCAGTTTGCGCACCCCATGTGGATCCCGCTCATCACCGACGAGGTCGGCAACTACATTGGGGTCGATTTGTGTCCCGATCCGCGCGCTGGCAGTGTGGGCCAGGTCATTTTGTTTGGCCGCGAGTGGGACTGCAAGTTTGTTATCGCAGAAAACTGGGGCGATTTCTTGCTAATTTTCGCTAATGATTTGACTATGGGCAACTGCGAAGTACGGGCGAGTCGCCGCATGAACACCGGCGACTTGTACATTGGCGCAGAGGGCATGGTCGTGTTTGTAGAAAAGGAGTCGCGCCGCGAGCGACCGTACATGCATGTGTTGCGAGATCGCAGCATCGAAAGGTGGCTCGCTGACTGTCGCCGCCTTCACCAGCCTTTGCTGCCCGACGAAAACAACTTGTTGCGCAGCGTGCTCGCCAAGGACACCACGATGGCCACGTATAAACATGCTTCAACAGATGCCTACATTAATCGCCACTTGAATAATATGGAGGAAGATGTTCCCCTTGATACCACTAGCGACCGCTCTTCTCATGACAGCCTCTACACGTGAATTTCGTCCTCCTTTCCTGACGCGTTTGTCGTCTAATTACGATATTGGCTTTCGAATCCGCCCTTTGATGAAATTAAACGAAATCTGTTAACACCTGCCCAAATACGTTGCCACTTGCGGTGAAGCAGAACCCGCCTAGTCACTGTCAAGAATATCGTGCCTAGGTTCTACCCACCATTAGGTATGAGTATGAGCTTATGAGCATAATCTAGTGACTATGATTATTGAAAAGAAAACCATGTCTAGGTTTACCGACTATTCGGTATAATGGGAATGATCTAGTGACTATCATCCATTGACAAGGATATCATGCCCAGGTTCTTCCCCCTTTTCGGTATAGGTATGATCCTATGAGTCCGATCCAGTGAATCGCATCCAGTGACAAGAATGCCATGCCTAGGTTCTACCGACTATTTGGGATAAGCATGAGCTCAAGAGCATGATCTAGTGACTACGATTCACTGGCAAGAATATCATGCCTAGGTTCTACTCAGAACTACTTGATAAGTAAGGTATCAGGATTACCGTGTCATGGGCACCATCCAATGGCTTTTCTTTTAATGTCTATAATCTGATGACCAGCATCGGATTGCGACCATCTGATGTCTAGGACTAAAAAACTTC
>JAKTSS010000211.1:0-21426 GCA_030580355.1 Debaryomycetaceae sp. yHKB357 | reverse complement strand
ATTATTCGACGCGTTCTGATTTCTTGTCGGTTGCGCTTTACGGTGGTTTTTTCTGCAACTTGCCCGCGTGCGTCAAGTCGATTTCCTGTAATGGATTTTGCCTATTTCGGAAATATTCGTGACCCCGTTTCTTGTCCCAAAGGGGAAATGTATTAATTGAGGTACTGCACATTAATTTGCAGCCAATCCACTTGCATCGTTAAGAGTACTACGGCAATTGGCTACAAAGCACCTCGTACGGTGTTGTGACTGATTGCGATAACGTGAAAATCTTGATGTGTACACTTGTGTTACGTGTGGAAAATTTACAAACTTATAGAGATCGATCTTCTACTTTCTTTTGCGTTCTTCCTAATCGCTTGAAGCTAATCTCGCTATGTATGCGCACAAGTCATGAGATTATGTGCGTACATAATGGTCAAGATGTCTGGCGTGTGAAAGCACTTTGCTATGATGCTTTGAAATTTGCTCAAAGAATTTGCAGCCATTCCGCTGGTAAAAATTGTCGCGTGATTCTGAAAGCACCGTGCCATGGTAAGTATATTATTAGACATACAGTACACACTTGTCTACTGCTGGCCGCTCTGGCTGTTCACTGCCAACTCCATTATTAGCCTCGTCGCAAGATGCAAGAACGGGTATGCTGAGAAGGACGACATGTCGTCCAAATCCTGGACGGGCGGCGTCGTGCTCAGGCTGCTAGCGCCCTCGGCACTCGCCAGCTCCCAGCCGTCGAACTTGAAGTCTACCAAGTAGTTGTTCGGCTCCAACTGGAACAACTGGATCTGCATCTTCATCATGTTGGGGATGTTTGCCGCCCCGTTATCGCCCTGGTCGTACTTCCAGCGAACGCGTATCGTCCAGAGCTCTTCCTCCGTTGGTTTCGCCCACTCGGCGCCCAAGTTTTTGAGCGCGCGGTAGATCTCGCCCATCACGTCAAGCGGGTACGAGCGCGACCGAATCCCGAAATGCCACCTCGTCTTCAGTTTCTTGGGGACTACTGGGTTGATCAAGTTCTGCAGGTTCGAGCGTTCCGCCATGTATGCGCGATGGATCGTTGGCAACGACGACGGGAGAATGGCGATGGTCGAGTTGGGAAGCGTCGACAAGTCTGGAACAGTTGCCAACGTCTGGTAAGTCAACGACTGCTGCACTCCAGGTGCAGCGCTCGTGGAGTTTGTGGTGTATGACGGCGGCGGAGACCGCGATAAAAACAGCTCGTTGTTATCGTCCTTGGAGTGCTTCAAGTCCTTGACGAGAGCATGGTTGTCTCTCATCAACAAGTATGCGTCCAAGACCTCATTCAGTTGCTTTTGCTGCTGCGACTCCTGCTTGTTGCCGGTCTCGATCGCATTCAAGATTTCCTCGCGACCGTAGCCCATCGTGATCATCAAGGCGCGCACGACGTCCTCGTTCACCTCAATGTATTGCGGCTTGCTCTTGCCCTGGTCTGGTGGGAACAAGTAGTCCTGCAATCCGTGCTTGAACCATTCGTCCTCCATGATTTCGTGGATAGTTATTCTGTTCAACGGATTGACCACAAGCATGCGGGTCAACAAGTTCTTTGCGCCAGGGCTCAAGTGGTTGGGCAACGTGTACACGCCATTACTGATTTTGGTGAAAAGTGCCGGGATAAAGTCGTCGTCAAAGGGTAAGCGGCCACACAACATAACGTACAAGATGACGCCCAGCGACCAGACATCGACCTCGGGCCCGGCGTAGAGTTTACCACTGATAACTTCTGGAGCAGCATAGTTAGGAGAGCCGCAACTAGTCTTGAGAAAATTGCCGTCCGTCATGATATTACTGAGCCCGAAATCGGCGATCTTGACGTTTAGTTGGTCGTCCAAGAGCAAATTTTCGGGTTTCAAGTCACGATGCACAATCTTGTGGCGGTGGCAGTACTCGACTGCAGCAATGATCTGCTGGAAGAAACGGCGAGCCTCGTCCTCTGGCATTTGGCCGCTCTGGACGATGTAATCGAATAATTCCTTACCGGCGAACTCAATAACCATGATAATGTCATTCTTGGACTTTATGACGTCGTATAGCTTGATGATGTGGGGATGGCGCAAAAGACGGAGGTACGAGATCTCACGCTCAATACGGCCCTGCATGTCAGACTTTGCGAGGGTCTTGCGATTGATAATCTTTAGTGCCACTTTCTGGCCGGTCACCAAGTGTTGAGCCAACTTCACCTTGCCAAAGGAGCCTTCGCCGAGGTTGCGGATAATCTGATACTTACCGATTTGGTGAGCCGGGTTCCCGTTGGCGTCCAAGAGCTCTGGCTTGACCATGGGCTGATCAGGATGACTCTTGGGGTAGTGAGGCTGCTCGGATACCGGACGGCTAGAATCGGGCGGAGGCTGTTGCGACATGTCTGAAGTGATACCTTAATTCTCGTCGTTACACGGATATCTAATGATGATTTAGTAATAAGTGTGGATTATATCAAGCTGAGGATGCTTCGGTTTGAATGAGGCGTGCTCCCTGAGGAGACTCCACTCGGTCGAATCTCATGTGATTGTGGTCACGTGATGTGGTTCTAGACTTTTTCGTTGCCAGTGGAGTAGATTGGCCTCTAGGTATTTGTGGGGGTCATGGATGGTCGATGGATGGCAACTTCACGTGGCGGAATATTGTGGGGAACTTGTTGTGATTGCTCGGTTGGTCATATTGCGCCACTTTGATAATCGTGTGGCTTGCTTAAGGTACGATGTTGGAAAAAATGAGGTTCAATTCGAAGCGGATCATTGGCGCGTGGAGATTACCAGTTGGTTTTCCTCCAGAGGTTCTTCATCGCCGTCGATGCAGACTGCAATATGTGTGATTTTTCTCTTTTGTGTCAGGCTCATGCGCCACTAGTGTAGTTGTACCTTGTGAAAGCTCCCGAAGCCGTTGCCAGAGTCGGAGATTATCAGGGGTCAAGTGGGGTGGACTTGGTCTAGGCCGCATTGGGGCGAGCCATTCAGGTTGTGCTGTGGGCTTCTACGGGGTCCTCTCTCGGCTGGGAGTTCTCTCGCGACTTGGGGTTCTCTCTCGACTCGGGGTTCGACTCTCCTTTCTTCTTGGACTTTGACTCTCCTTTCTTCTTGGATTCCGGTTCTCCCTTCTTCTATCTCTTTGTGGACTCTGGCTCTGCCTATCTCTTTGTGCACTCCGACTAGGGCTGCGGCTGCGATTACTCCTTTGGGGCATCACACTCTCAGCATGCGAATGACGCAGAGGACTACGGCTGCGTCGCTGGCCGGTTGCTGGAGACTGGACATTGCTGACAGAAGAGGTCACGCGATTGTAATTAGTCCGTTGCCGCAGGTGCATATTTTGGAGACGCTCCGGGTTGACGCGTGCCCCGTGCATTTGACGCGTCCCGCCGGCCATGTGACTATTGTTTTGACGTTCTTGCACTAGCCGTGCGGGGATCCCGTCTACGTCGTCTTGAGCACTGAGAAGAAGAGGCCACAATTCGGCACAGAATGCCTGGGATTCGTCTTCACCCATAAAGTCAGCGAGCTGAGTGTAGATTGCTTCGCCATCAGGCGAAGAGTCGTGTTCCGCAGCACGTAGCATTTCAACGGTGTAGTCAGCGACGAGATCGTCGTCGGGAAGCAACTGGCGCATGCGATCGCCGATCCATTTGCCGACCGCGTCTAGATTTACGCGTGTGATGTTGACCGGCGTTGCCAAGAGCTTGCGGGTGCGGCGATTCATGACCACTACTAGGAGAGCCTGTGACGCCTAGTCCTGGTTCTGCCACGCTTCGTGGTAATCTTTTTTTTTCTGCTCTCAAACTCTGAGAGGTTGATCTCACATGCCACAAATCTTTATCGCAGCCACCGCAACCACCACCTGCACCACGTTTCTCGTGGCAACAGGAATTGGTATAAAATGACATGTATTCCTCCATATACTGCGTCTGGTTTTCTCTAGGCATCCATGGCGACTGATCTGCCTTTTGGGCCACCTGATGCGGACCTGTACCCTCCCTCTCCCGACCATCGTCCTCTTCCTCCCCCAACCTTGGATTTCCCCCGCTGGCAAGCAACTTCGCCCTCAATCTCACCTTCTGCCGTGACTGATGCGGGCTTTCCCTCCGGCTTGTGCACGCCTCGTTCCTTGTTCGTTGTGGATTCTATCGGGACTGTGCCCTCCCTCGGGTCAAACTATCACTCCTACGGGAAAACCTCAAGTATCTGGGCTTGCAAATCTGCGACAAGCGACTCCCGTCTGAAAAATGACTTTTTGGCATCCCGCTCCATCGATTCGTCTTTGTTCCTGGCAACCGAAAACGATCCGTTGTTGGCTGACTTTAGCTTCTTGGATATGTCCTCCTCCGCCGATTCGGTGGCTGACCCCAAGCTGACTTTGCAGGTGGTTAGTACCCAGTCGCACGCAGCGTTTCCGCACGTACAATCTCCCGTGTACTCCACTTCTTCCACTCCACAACCAACGTACAATTACGCGCTTCCCTCTCCGCTGGACTCTGTTCAAAGTCATTTCTTATCAAAGTCTCCGGTACGTCATTCGGCGCCCCCCTTGGCCACACGACCCCAGTGGGACTCGCGATACACACAGGCTGACGCAGAAGTCAATGCTCCATTCCGCGATCGCTGTCCCCCGTACCACGATGTTCCAGTCATGCCCAATGCGGGAAAGATGGTGCAAGAGATCGCGCCTGCAGCAAATCTGCTGGCACACCATGCAAATTGCTTGTTTTTCCGGTCATACAAGGGGACACGCTTTTCAGTCCCGCTCAACTCCCGCTTCTTTGTCATTAAGTCGTATAGCATCTTGGATATCAATGCGTCTTTTATCCACAATATCTGGACTTCAACCGAATTGGGGAACAAGAGGCTTGCACGCGCCCACCAAGAACTCTCGCCCTCCGGCAAGATTTTCTTGCTCTTTCTGGTCAATTCAAGTGGTAAATTTTGCGGCATCTCTGAGATGACCTCGGACGTGGACTATGACCGGTCTAGCGACATTTGGGCGGAACAGACCCGATGGAAGGGCATTTTTGACGTGGACTGGCTTATGATCAAGGATGTGCCTAACCGCTACTTTCAGCACCTCAAGGTCCCTACTAATGACTACAAGCCCGTGACAAACTCTAGAGACACGCAGGAAATTTCTTTTGAGACGGGCGTATCCATGATGAAGATTGTCAGTGCCTTCAGATAGGCGGTGGACCGACGCGGATTCGTAAATGCTCTTTTTTGATGACTTTTATTGTCTAGTATTGTACATTACCAACTGCAAGTTATAGTTTTTACCATCTATGTAAATGCAACTTGACCTCATGATGGCAGGCTCTACATTGACGATCGCCCCACATTTGTGATCGTCGCCCTACACTGCCTGAGGTGCAAAAAAATCGCCACCGGCGCTACCTCTAGCGGCATTTTTTGAAGTACCTTCAACCACCCTAGTATGCTCCGCTCAGGGAAACTAATCGGCAACTACAGTGTCAGGCCGCTCACTATACGGCGCGCTGCTTCGTCCACGCCTTCTGCAGCTGAAGCTGCGAAATCTTTCTACGGGCCGGACGTGGAGTACGGATCCTTATCCAGAGCGCAAAAGGCATACCTCGATCGAGTCATTCGCGTCGACCAAGCAGGCGAACTAGGGGCAAACTATATCTACCAGGGCCAGTACGCAGTGCTAGCAGGGAAGCATCCGCACTTGAAGCCGGTGTTGAAACACATGTGGGAACAGGAGATTGTGCATCACAAGCACTTTAACCAGCTTCAGACTCGGCACCGCGTACGGCCCTCCCTCTTGACACCCCTATGGAAGCTTGGAGCATTCACGATGGGTGCGGGCACCGCCTTGATCGGCAGAGAGGCCGCTATGGCGTGCACGGTGGCCGTAGAAACCGTTATCGGTGGTCACTACAATGCGCAACTAAGGGTGCTCATGAATCAGTATCACGTTCCTGTAACCAGTAAACAAGACGGGACTCTGTTACTGCCTCAGCAGGTCGATCCCTCGGCCAGGGACTCGCCTGAATTGAGCCTGTTGAAAAGCACCATCAAAACGTTTCGCGATGAAGAGCTCGAGCATTTGGACACGGCCATCGAGCATGATGCTGAAAAAGCCGTGCCGTATATGCTTCTCACCGAGGCTATTAAGGGTGCTTGCCGAGGGGCTATCTGGACCGCAGAGCGCATTTAAAGTGAAAATATCAGCCAATCTGCCCAGCCATCTTCTACAAGAGGTCATCCGAGACCTCCAACACATCATGCCTTATGGAAATCTAAAAGATCCTTTACCAAGATGCCCTGCTCTTCATTGCCTGCGGTATCTGAAAAAAAGAGGTATTTTGACATGGACATATTATGGCTCTTTTACTTCTCCCATCAAGCTAAGCAGACCGCTTGAGCCTGTTATAATTCATCAAATTGAATACTCTCCGATTCCAAATCTCAGGATTGAGATACGAACATCGCCGATGAAGTAAAGGCTTATCTAGATGCCGGAATTATTAGTTTACGGTCTAGCAAGATGGTCTTTGAGGTTTCTTGAGGTCTCTTGACGGTCAAAAAGACCAATCATGCATTAGATTGTTTCCATCTCTTTATGTACCAGTTGTATACCCCAAGTTATAGGTTTCGCCACTATACGCTAGTGTTATGTGAGTCATGGTGGTGTAATATGTGGCTTGCTTTATCGTTTAGTGGCGATGGCACGGTCGTGAGGCCGGTTGAGGTACAATTTATTAATCCAGCCTCAACGGTGACACACTGTTTGTCATTTTTCATGGAATTCAATCATCCATCAAGCGGCTGTGATTCACGGCGGGATGCAACAAGAAAACACGGAGTACTCAAGCTCCAACTGGGCCAGGTGTTTGACAATCATACTACACATTACCTCAGGTAGCCATAAAGTATGTAGATACCCATTGACACCGATCTAACTTGATACGCAGCATGATGATTGCAACACACGTACCTTGTGAAGCGCGTGATGCGATCTGAATAGGGTAATTTCGTTGGTGATGTATAACGGTTCAGCAGGCGAGTAAAGGCCTACATCTCGTAATTTTACATATAGAGCAGTAAGTGCGGAGGTAATTGGAGACTCTTTACCGTAGATGGTCAGTATAATGTCTGTATATTGTTCATGAGTGATGCTGTTCTGGAGGACGAGACTAATCGGATGTATTAGATAAGCATCGCCGTCCCCCTTTCATTTTGTGGAAAAACATTGGTAAACGCGTCTCGGGCCCTCATGCCCTACAAAAAAAGCTGATATTGTACACACCTTTTTGAAAGCGGATTCACGGCTCACTCTTTTCATTCTTTCATGTCAAACTTCCGTCGGCAAACCATTCAGGGCGTCAAACAGCCTGTCCCACATGACCCGTGGCCTTTGATGAGTCCCAGCGAGCTCGCCCAGTTCCTAAGCGCATGTGATTTACCATGTCTGGAGGAAATGGTCGCGCGTCCCTCCGCTGCTTTCTTGAAATCTGTCTGTGAACTGCTCCTCGTTACCTATGCTGGCTTGTCCTCCGACTTATCTCGTCGCGTCTTGGAGCGCCTTTACCAGGAGGAGTGTGAAAGCGGCAAGACTGGCGTTCCGGATTCAATCGAACTGTATCTTGCTGAGCTCCAGCCGTCTTTGAATGAAATAGTATTTTATAAGGCTTGTGTTCTGTTCCTTTCGTCCATAAGCGTGAACAACGTTTCTTTGACTGACTTCATCAAACCTGAACCCGCAAAGGCTATTCGCATATTGAGTGGCTTTGCCAATTACGTTAGATTTTGCGAGTCCAACCGGTCCCGATTGCAAAATGATATAGACAAAATGGAGGCACTACTGGAAAAACAGAGGCAGGTCCGTGAAACCTTGCTCCAAGATCAACAAAAGTTGGCGCAAGCGCGTGATCAACTTACGGCTTCGCAGGCTTCCTACGGAACGCAAGATTTATCCACTCTTCGCGCTTATAACCAAAAACTTGAGACAGAATTAGAAAGGCTCACTCAAGTGCAAAAGAACTTAGATCTCTCTTATCGGGAGTATCGTCTCGAGAAAAAACGGCTCATGGAGTACGAGGAGCAGGCCAAGGGCGAATTAGTGAAGCACGCCCAGCTGTTAAGAGAGGCGGACCAAAAATCAAAAATTGATCTATTAGAGGTTTCTCAGGATCTCGAAGCCAAGAAACAAGCTGCAGATACTGCTCGTGAGTCGCTCAACAAGTTACAGGAAAAACAGACTAATGTAGCGCATTGCATCAATGTTCTCGAATCATGCACCAGTAATGTTGCTAGCCTTGTGAAGACTGTGAAACAAACAAAGGTATTCAAGTCGACGATTGACATCCAACAGGAACGCGTGCAAAAGTTAACGGAACAAGTTCAAGAGGCTCGTGACAAATTTGAAGACTCGAAGCAGGCGATGGAGCTTGCAGTTCAAGCAGATGAGGAAGTTGCAAAAGGTCACGAAGAATCGTTGAAGCATTCCACGGAGGCTACTGCCAAGGTAAATCAAAAGTTCGAGGCGGTCAGTGAAGAAACAAACGAGGCAAAGAGGAAATTCTCCGCAGGAAACGCGGAACTAAATCACAAGGCCGAGCAGACCATGGCCAACAAGGCGTCAATACCTATAAAGAAGGCCGAGTGGGAAGCAGAGGAAAAAGCTTTTATGAACCAAATCCATGAAGTCATTAAGCTTACGACTACATGTCTTGAGTCGATCTGTGAAAGAGCTTGAGTAAAGTGGCTTGTCGACCGTGCCTGGTTTTACAGTTAACCTTTTGCATTGAAAAAGGTTCGAGTATGGGACTTATTTTCTACTTCTTGTTGATAAGCGTTCATTTCAGGTTGGATAAAAGTCAGCCCAACTATGATCGTCGACAGCGTTCTGTGGCATTTTCATGTTCGCCGCCGTTGTTGCTTTGGCATTTGCATCATTTCATTTCTCGTTAGTGGCGAACCTATTCTGTTACCTACATGTGGAGATAGTGGTGTTACATATTGCAACATCCTTGCTCCACCGATTGTATAATACCCATGCTTGATATCTCTGGCTTCACGTTATTCTCTACGCTTTGTTGTGAGACTTCCTTCCTCAGCTAGCCAGACGCCCGGCCCCTACAGTCACCTGACCTGGCTTATCGCCCTCACTTGGTCCATAATCAACAATTGAACCCTCTACTGATATGCTATCTTCTCCGGGCTGCCATTTATACGATCAGTCTCGTCGGTGCTGTATTCCGCAAGGTGTCCATGTGTTCAAAAGTGGTATAATCTCTGGTATCTCATGCTCGCCCGTCTGGCTTGTTGGAAGGCATACCATGCGTATATTAACCCCCATTTATCCTCATGGGTAGATCAGGCCTCAGGGCTCTTTCTGTTCTACATGTCAGGTATTTTGCCTGTTCGGTCCGTTGCCAAATCCAACACTACTGATGCCAACATTGGGCAGCTTCCTTACCGGGATCAATTTTGCGACTCGGTTGTTTTATGGATAGCTAGACGCGACGAGTCTCGGCTGTATCGAATATGTTGGTGACACTCCTCATGACCTATTGAATTGTTTTCCTTGTCGTAGTTTGCCATCCTAATGATGTGGAACCATAATACTACTTTTGCGCCTACCGGTAACCGCCTGCCATTCTCCTTCACTGAGTGGTGGAGCAACACTCGCAAAATCTGTGTTTGCTATAACCACTTCCAACTGCAGCTCCAGGTCGCGCTCCACTTCCTCTGCTGGCTCCAAGTCCTCGTCTCGGGGAATGCTGCGATTGGTTGTGAACAATGAAAATACGCATGAAATAGCTGCGAACGTCAAGGTCATGTAGAATACGTTTCGCAATGCTCTCATGAATTCGTCCAATACCAATTCGCGTACTTGTGGTGTCAATGCACGAATAAGCCGCGGCGATTGCAAAAGGGTTTTTGGCTCCACCATACTCAACTCGGCAAAGGCCGCCGAATCAGGATCCAGCTCCTCCAATAGCTGGGTTATATACTGCTTCCCGGTTGTCAGAAAGACTAGCTGAGCGAGGGAGATCGAGATAACAGCACCAATGGATTTGGCAAAGTTGAGGAAAATAGTGGTAAAAATGATGGACCCTTCAATCGTGTTTGGAGTGCGAAGTTGGGCAGACAAGACCGAACTCTGAAACTGCAATCCCACCGATACTCCGATCAAAATGAGAAATCCGATTCGGTTGCGTACTGGCAGATCTTTGTTGAGCAACAAGATGAGTCCGCATCCGACTACCCCTAAAACTCCCAGTAAAAGCATGGTGAACTTGACATTACGAACTTTTTTGAGAAATAATCCGTTCAGCATGGACGTGAGAGATACCAGGACAATAAGCGGGAGCAAGTCAATGCCCAGCTTTAGCGCCGTTGCATCAAAAATCACTTGAAAGTACACTGCGAGATAAATGAGGACCGCCATAAAGTACCCAAAATTGAACATGGCGGTCATGGCCGCCGCAAACACTTGACCCGTCAAAATGATTTCGAGAATGATGATGGGACTGGGCGAAAACTTAAAGTCCCATGCAAAGAAGCCAATAATGAGCATGCCTCCTATGCAAAAGCAGCAAATTACTGCCGCCGACTTCCACACAAACTCATTGCCGCCAAAAGTCAAACCTAAGAGGAGCAAAACAAGTCCACTAGTCAAGAGAAAGGTGCCGATGAAATCAATCTTGGCAAGCTTCTCCCGCATATCTCCTGTGGGCTTTGGAGGGCGAAACCCGAATAAGAGTAACACGAATGCCACTGCCCCCACTGGAATATTTATGTAGAAGCACCACCTCCAAGAGACTTTGGTGGTGAAGGCGCCTCCAATGAAGGGACCCATAACGCTCGCAACGGAGAACGTGACACCAAGTAACACAAAGGCCAAAGCACGTTTTGACATGGGCACCAGCTCCGACAAAATCACCACCACCATAGCTTGGATCGCGCCTCCGCCTATACCCTGGATAACTCTTCCGCCAATGAGCATGTTCATAGAGTTTGCGAGAGCGCATACTAGGGACCCAATTTCAAATACGACAATACCAGCAAGGATCAAGTGTTTCCGGCCGAATGCGATCGATACCTTCCCGTACGACGGGGCAAGTGTTGCCATGGGCAAAAGGTATGCCATGCTGAGCCATCCCACTTTTTCAAAGGCGCCAAACTTGTCCCCGACCTCGGTAAGCAAGGTTGAGATGATGGTTTGGTCTAGCGCAGTGATAAACAAGGCCGTGACGCAGCTCACAAGGGTCGCGATCAAAGCAAAGCCCTGCATGTGCTGTTCCCCGACCGTGGTACCGTCACCTGCATTGCTCTCGTGGTAGGCCGGTCGCGGTGCGTCTTCTTCAGGTACTGGAGGTGCCTCAAGGTCTCCTCGCGTCAGCTTCGCTTCGTTAGTGGCGAGCGGGGTAAGGATCTTCTCGGGGAATTCACCCTTGCTTCTCGGTATCGTGTCAACGTGAGTCGCTGGTGGAAGCGAAGCCAGATTTAAAGTGGAGGATATTGGGCCAGTCAGTGAGGACTGTTTGGTGACTGGGGATTCGTAGTCCGGTTGAACAACTACCGTATCAGTTTTGTCGGCGCGCTCTCCAGAATGCTGCATGGTAACTCCATCTTGACTCACATCATTATCATTTACAGTGTCTGATGTGGGAAGTATCTGGTGAACCATGCCTAGGGAGGAGATGGTTTCACTTGCTGGGACCTCGAGGTCGGCTAGCGGGGGCTTTTTATAAAGTTGTGTCTCGTCTGTGATCAAGTGTTTCTTGAATTCTTTCTCGGGTGTGATCAGGTGCTTCGCGACTTCTTTCTCGGGTGTGATCAGGCGCTTCTCGAGTTCTTTCTCGTTTGTAGTTGAGAGCTTTTCAAGTGCGTTATTGTCTGTGATCAAAGACTTCTCATGCTCTTTCTCATTTGTGATCAAAGGTTTCTCAAGCTTTTTCTCGACTATGATCAAAGGTTTCTCAAGTTCTGGCTCGTTCGTAGTTGAAATCATTTCAAATTCTTTCTCGACTGTGATCGAGGGCTTTGCTTGCTCCTTCTCGTCCATGATCAGGCGTTTTTTAGTCTCTTTCTCATCTGTAAGCAGGTTCTTCTCGGGCTCTTTCTCATCTGTAAGCAGGTTCTTCTCGGGCTCTTTCCCATCGGTAGTTGAGGGCTTTCCAAACACTTTCTCGTCTGTAATCAAAGGCTTTTCAATTTCCATCTCATCAACTATAGATAATTTTCCCGGCACTTTCTCGCTTGTAACTGGAATCGTTTGAGGAACTATACCAGTCTCTTTAACAGTCGCAACAGCTTTCCCAATTCCCTTTTTAGATGCAGATTTCTTACCACGACGGGCCATGATTCAATCCAAACACAATGTTCTAGAGATTCAGATCACGAATTCCTCAGTGATGAATTTCGTAAACGCAGGTGTAAATTCCGAACGGTTGAGCTCAGAATTCCAGTTCAATGACCAATTGCTGTACGATATCTTTCTTAATCGCACATTATTAAATGGCCATCAGCGTGCATGAACTTGAATTTGCATGTGCACATTTGGCTGCGAAAAAGTGCACCCGACATGAGCGGCAGTTTCTTGCATTACCCGCGGCAAGGTTGTTTCATTGGATTTATAGCTCATATTATTACTAGTGTTATACCAATGGATGTGCTTACACGCGTAGATCTAACGTATCAAAATAGAGATTACAATGCGTTGCATCAGGAGTTTGCTTCCTGTTTACGATGTAGGTGCTGTTCCCAACACTACAGCGTGACAATAGTATCAGACCATCTTCCACATCCGTCATTCATGATACGCATATCATCATTCTTTGCGGAAGGCATGTCATAGCCTGTGTAGTCTCTCTCTGAATCAACCTGGTCGCATCAGTCCCGATATTTGGGCGCTGCGCTAATTTATACGTGCTGTGGGGTCTTTACGAGAGAACAGAAAATCCTCCCGTGTCTCCCCATTATAACAATTACAGTGGATAGGTGTGTGACCTCGTGGCTTTTTCACAAATCGAATAGAAGGAAGGTTGAAGTGTAGACGTAGCTTCCTCCAATGCTTGTCCAATCGAAATCGCAATCAGTAAGCACACAAATCCTCACTACATTTCCGACCGACTCCAAAGATAACCTTCATTTGGACCTAATGAGCCATCGTGCATCAAGTCAGGAGGTATCAG
Source organism: Debaryomycetaceae sp. yHKB357 (assembly GCA_030580355.1). Taxonomy (NCBI): domain Eukaryota; kingdom Fungi; phylum Ascomycota; class Pichiomycetes; order Serinales; family Debaryomycetaceae; species Debaryomycetaceae sp. yHKB357. Next base: position 8,264 of record JAKTSS010000211.1, on the reverse strand, counting down.
TGCCTCTTGAATAACGCACTTACCCTTGTTGCGCCGATCCACCTACTGCAAAGGAAACACTACACGTAATGGAGCGAGAATCTAGTTCGAATTAAAAAAGGTACTTTAAAGCTGGAAAGAGTAATTATGATGGAATGTAAACACGAGACGGCCGGGACTCAGACTTTTGGCTCTGTGCGCAAGAAATCAATAAAATCGATTTCCTCGCCGTCCAGGTCGCCGGCCGCCAGGGAGGCGAAGCGGGGCCTCGAGTCGGCGGAGACGGCGCTGCCCTGTCTCGACGCCTGCGGGCCGGCGACGTTGGCCATGCCCGATTTTGTTGACTTGCGGGTGATACTGACCGGCAGTAGGAGCATAGACCGGACCAGTCTTTTTGAGGTGGGGAGCGAGTGGGACGCGCTGGTGCTGGGCCTGGTCGCGAGCGGCGGCTCAAGGTCCAAGCTCAAGCTGGGGAGGCGCGACTTGTCGCGCGGCTGCGAGATGTTGGTGGGCGATACGGGCACGCTGTGGGAGGCGGCAAAGTAGGAGGCGCTGGGCCTTGAAATGTACGAAGGGGACGGCTTCATCGTGGCGCCGGCGCCAGGATGGAGGGTCAAGGGGGACACGGTTGCGTCCAGTTTTGTGCACGGCTTTGCGAACGAGGGTCTGGTGGAGCTCAAATCTGACACGTGGCTCTGGTGGGTGACGCGCCACTCAATCTGGCTGATGGTTTCCTCGCTGGGCAACGCGAACAAGGGCAAGTGCCATCTGTCAAAGAGGCGGCGCCACGAGGAATAGTGCTGCTGGCCCATGAGGGTTGTGCAGACGTCGATACTGTCCGAGTTGCGGCGCGACTCGGGCTCGGTCAAGTTCTGCTGGGCCTGGCACTTTAAATAGTGGCTGGCGTTGCTGAGCCGGGACGAGTACTCTGCCTCAAAGTTGCGCATAACGGTGTGTTGCCACGGCCGCTCGCGGTAGAAAAAGACGAGGGTATCAATGAGGCCGTTGAGGGGCTGGAAGAAGGCGACGGAGATCTTGAGCCAGTATACCAGCTTCAACTCCTGGCCGTTGCGGGTCTGACTGATGGACAAGATAAAGGGGAGGAACCACACAAACATGTATGCGAGCGGATAGAGAAAGATGCTGGTGATTTGGCGGCGGATGGCTTTTTCGCGCTTCTTGAACTGTTCGACGCTTGCGGCCTGGATTCCGCCGATTCCCACAGAGTCTGAGGCCGAGTTTGTGGGCTCGGCGCTCGAGTCACTGCTGATGGTATACTGACTCTCGTCGACCAAGGTAGCGACGGTGTCCTGGTTGAAGCGACCAGGAACGTACTGTGGAGGCGTGCTGGTCACATCGTCGCTGGAGCTTCGGGAATCGGACCGCTTAGCCTGCAGAGGTTTTTGGTGGCTTGTCGTCATAAAAGTGCGGACGACAAAGGAACGTGTTTTGGAGAAAAGAGAAGGGGGGCCGTTCGGCAGGCACGCGTTCTTTTCCTTTTCGGTAGCCGCAGCGGTATCGGACGTCTCCGGGCTGAGGGCGGATTGGCGGGAAAGCTCGCGGGCGACTCTGCCCTGCTCCAAGCGGGCGAGCATCAGGCTGAGCTTGCGGGACTTGCGGACCACGTGGATGTAGATGACGAGGTAGCAGGCGATGATGGTTGCCAAGATGGCGTAGCGCGGACCCCAGCTCAAGGCGTAGCGGAACCAGATGGGTCTGAGGGGGAGGTAGCACCAGCAGGTGAAGGGGCGGTACGTGTCTTTGCCGCCGCCGATGAAGGCCACGCTGGCAAAGAACAGGGGCAAGAAGAGGCAGCCCAAGTAGACGTAGTAGCGGAAGCGATAGAGGCCGGCTTCCGTGCGGGTCTGCAGGCTGACGGAGATGGCCAACTCTGGGCGGAAGATGATGAGCAAGGTGTGGACCGCGAAGGCGAGGATGGCAAAGTCCGCGCCCTCGATGGAGGCGGCGGTGAAAAAGCCCATGACCTGGCAAAATTGGGTGCTGTTGTAGAGATCCGGGTGTATTAGGACGCAGATGGGGTAGACGAGAAGGACCATGGCCTTGACAAGGTCGGAGAAGAGCAAAAAGAAGATGAGCTGGTGGCGGAAGATCAAGCGCTTCGGGTCGAGGGCGAGGGAGGTGTACATGCCGGAGAGGGAGGCGACGATGGAGGCACAGGCGGAGCCGATGGCGACGGCCCTGGAAGTGAGGGCCTGGCCCTCATCGTAGTTCATGATGGGGGAGCGGGCGAATGACGAGCGGAGGGGCCGGGTGGGTAGAGGCGGGCAGAGGAGAGCGAGAGAGCAGGGTCGGGTGCGGACAGAGCGGTCGAGGCCGGGGGAGGAGACGCAGGGCGAATGGGAGCTCTAGGACGAAACAAGTGGTTTGGGAAGGATTGGTCGATATACACGCGAATACAAAGAGAGATTAAAAAAAGTTCGCAGAATAAAGGGCACAGTGCAGGTTTTTTTGCCCACGGCGAATTTAATAATTTTGCTTCACTAAATTCGTGGGGCACAGAGCCACAAGCGCTAGGGGAAATAAGAATGTTAGCGAGAATCGATGCGGGAAGGCGCTGGAGTGTGCGTGCACCGCGCGTGGCAACTCACGGGAATATGTACACCCGCGGCGAACATGCACACCCGCGGCGAACACGACACTCAGACCAGCAAGGCCGCATTGTGCCCCGTCCTGCTTCTCCCGCGCGAGCCGCCCTGCTGCGCGGGCCAATAATTATCGCGGCGCCCTCCGCTGCAAATCTGCTCCGCGCTCACTAATGTTGCACAAAAATGTTGCAAATAATATTTTGCGCTATTACGATGCATGGTGCGTTGCAACAATCGGCGCGTCTGCCGGATTTTCTGGCCGCCGCCCTGCCGCAACGTGCCCGGTCGCCACACGACTGGCCGCTGGCTGTGGTGTGTGTGCACATGTGAAACGGCCTGCTCTGTCACTGCGTCGCTACCGCGGCCGGTGCCCTCTTACCACTGCGGCGCTCGGCGCGCGTTATTTGTTGCCATGCACCTGTGTTCCGAAAATATCCTGTCTCGGCCCCGAAATATTCCTGCGCCCGCAAATACGAACCCAGTCCCCGGCCCTTTGTCCCAAACGCACTGAAATGCAACATCCAGGATCTTCTCTCCTGATACAATCACCCCACTTCTTCTCCCTCGGCTACGCGCGCACGTCCCGCCGTCGTTGCACTAAACATGAGGAAAAAATAAAGAGTGGCTCCACCCAGGATCGAACTGGAGACCTTTTCGGTGTGAGCGAAATGTCATACCACTAGACCATGGAACCATCTTTTTTTTCGAGGAAAAGTTGTGGTTTGTCCCAGACTGACTTTGAAGTATTAGCTTGATCGTCTTTCAAGTATTATTTTCAACCTCGTGTTGGTACTTTTATGTTAACGAGTGTAGACAATCATTCCTTTGTCTATGGTACACACATCTCCGGGAGATAAGGCGTAAAAAGCAATCCCGTCATGTACCTCTCTCATCCTCTTGCTTGTATTTTTCGCAGTCCTTTCATCGTTTAGAGATACTTGTTTTGGGCTGCAAATTGCAGCACACATGACTATCGCGTTCCCCTAATATTACCGGCATTTGATCAGACTACCCCTCGTACGTCGTACCTTACTCTTTCACCCCGCTGCTATCCGTAGATGTGGAGCCCGCACCTAGCAAAACTTTCCTCTGCACCTTGCATTATTACAAGGCGATAAAACAGACACTTGATTTGAAAACAAGGTGATAAAACTGGCATCTGAGAGTAAAACAATGCATGATGAGGAGAGTGTGCATGTACTGCTACACCTTGCGTCAATTGCGTTTGGTGAAACGCGAATTGAACAATAACGAAGAGCCGTTCCAGCTACCGATTTTGCTCCGCTGCGTGCCGATGGATCTATATTCCAACGTACACTTTTCACATCACTTTGCGCAGATGAGACGTTTGGGAACGGGTACTCTCTTTGTGTTGAGTGCTCGCCCTATACCCCTGAAAATGGTATCTCGCAGGTATTCACTGGTCGAGAATCCCCAAGAGTACGGCGCACACATCTTGTCCCCGCAAAAGCAATAAACAGCGATCAAGCACTGGCGTGGAATTAATATGGGAGCCGTTGCATATACATTCTTTGTTGTCGATTGTAACAAAGTGCCGCCACTTTACTTGAGTCGCGGTGACCGATACGGCTCACACCGTTATGGGTTCCACAATAACTCAATAGCTACTGAGAATATAGGGATTAATCAGACCATGTAACTGCTGCAATACACATGCATTGGGCCATACAATGTAAAGACTCGATGCAACCCGCTGCGGCGAAGGTGATTTTATTCCTCGTCAGATTCTAAAGCGGCTAACGTCCATTTTTCGCAGCCATTTTCTCAACAACCTTCAAAAGTTCTTTACGGCTTTTCGCGAGCAGTACATGAATCAAAAAAAGATCTTGGCGATGAACATAGTCATGGGTACTGCCAGTCTGGTATTGTTCTCGATGTCGCGCAGAAAATTATGATCGAAAATGATCTGATGATGCAGCTTCACAGCTATACCAGCGGAGACAAGTATTGACAAATCAATATATATATTCTTTTCATTCACATGGTCAATAAGTGAGTGTTTGGTTTGACGGAGAGGCTGAACCTCTTGCAAAAGACTAGAGTATATGCTCATGAATATAAAACGCGATCAATCATCTGTCACTCCTTGTAGCTTTTACATTAGGAGGACGAAGATATTCGTGACTACTGCTTTGATACGTGTTATGAATACGGACAGTGTTGGGATACGCTGTTCCGCGAGTGCTCCCATCTATGAAACAATATAACTTAAAGTTAATTAGATGGACCGCTTCTCAAGTCAAGAATTGTAGCTAATTACACAATGGACGCTCCTTTTCAGTCAAGATTGGATCATGTTTCATGGTCACAACGAATTCCAATTTCAAAGTGATAAAGATGGGTCACCGCCGCGCTGTGCTTGATCGCACAATCAATCCATCGACTCTGAATTTACAAGGGCGTGCAGGTTCTCGTAACGTAAACTTATTGTGCCGTGCCGAATGACTTTATTAATGGCACGACACCTTCATAGTACACAATGTTTTCATGAAAAAAATACTCAGTGGGCATTATCGCGTGGGAATCATCATTGTGGGTGATTGGCGTATGGGTGATTGCCGCACGGTGAACATCTTGAGCAGAAATATGCAGGTGGGAATCGTGCAGACCCCACTCAAAGCGATCACCACGAAAACATTGGAGGGTATCAGCACTCGAAATGATCATCTTGAAGGTCTCCACTAGCAGTTCAAAGCCCACAGCCTACACGCTGCGAAACTTTTTCGAGCGGTCGGGCACCATCAGATCCGTCTCGTCGACCGACGTCTGCGACGTGGCCGAGCTGGCATGCATCGGCGCCTCAAACGGGCCGCGCTCCGCCTCGTTCGCTGACGTGTCTGACGACTCCTCTTCGAGCAACGGCAACGGGCCCAACTCAATGTCCCTGCTCGCCAATGTGCCGGAGCGAGGGGCAATCACCGGGAACGGCGCAAGGCCCATACTTGTCTGCTGACCAAGCGCGTGGTACTCTTCCAACCCCATGAGATAGTTCAGCGACAACGGATCCTTGGCCGAGATATTTGCGGTGCTCACCAGTGTGTACACCCAGCGACAGAGCTTGGTGGGGTCAGCGACGGGCAAGTGGTTGTAGCGCGTATACTGGAACACCAAAAACAGCAACACCGCGCCGCCAATCAAGTCAATGAAATAGTGGTGCGTCAAGTACATGGTGCTCCACCAGAGCCAGAGAGCATAGCCCCACCACACGAGACGTGCCCGCGGGAAAACGTAGCTGAGCCAGAGCACGTCCATCACGGCGCAGCCGGCGTGTAGCGACGGGAAGGCGCCAAAGATCACCGGCAGCGTGGAAAAGGCAGTGGTGTACATGTCTACTCCGAAAAGAGCGTCAATTCTGCCCAACCCGCCGGGAGATCCGTGCATCCCATAGTTTGCCGGCTCCAAGCCGTACAAGTTTTTGTACCACGGAGACGCCGCGGGGAATGCAAGCTGGATCATTACCCCAAAGAGGTTCATGTAGCCAAACGAAAAGCCAAACAGACGCAACAGCGTCGGCGGGCCGAAAATGAAAATGAGGGCAGCAGTGATAAAGGGGGCAGAAAAGTGCACGATCCCATAGGGGAACCATGCCACGATATCGAGGAATTTGTTGGTGGTGGCGGCAAGCACGTTAGACAAGTCATCGCCGTACAAGATGGTTTCCATGGCGGGAAGCGCCTTGACGGATATAGGCGGCTTCCAGGTATTGGGGATTTTGCCCGCGCTAAAGTAGAGAGCGAGCCACGCAAAGATGGGTAGGGCGTTGACGAAAAACTGCAGAGTGACTGGTAGTATAAAGGCCAGGGAAAAGAGAGTAAGGATAAATAGTTTGAGCAAGGCTGGGGCCGGGTGGATGATGGCGACAAACAAAATGACGGACACGAGGAAGGCATAGTGGGTAGTGTCTGCGCGCGACCAGGTTCGCCTGCGTAAGCGTTCAAAGTTTTTGCTGGCGCGGAAGGACCAGTCGAGACAGGAGACGTGGGTCCGCGGGTCAGAGTAGTCTGTGGCGGAGGCCCAGATGTTGCGTATTGAGCGAAGCGGCGCGTTCCATCCGGGAGAAGATAGGGTTGTCATGTGGGGAGCTATGAAGTGGTGAGATGAGTGAGGTGGTAGTATGAGATTAGTTGTGAAATGAGGTGATGAGTTGATGAGATGGGCCGGAGGAATGTGATGAGTAAGGAGGTCAAGAGGTATGGCCGCAACACTTGCAAGAAGCAAAGACGCCTGGAAGTAGCTACCAAACTAAAAGGACCACAACTAGCCGAGGCACGCGTAATATCTGCGCCCGTTTCACACTCGCGGCAAGAAGAACAAGAATAGTCGTGCGACCTTCTCTGCGTTTACGGCCGAATCCGGTATCCGCCTCCTGGTTATATATGCAGGATGTTCCCTAATTAGGAAAATGGGTGCTATGTTGTATGCAGGTAATAGGGGTAGTGTTTCTTAGCCCTGATGGCCCAACTGAGCTGCGTTGTCTCGTATATCGGGTGTTGGAACTTGGGGGCGTGCTAGGTATAAGGCAGAAGTTTCTGTTCACTAATACCAGATATGTGCTGCTTTCACTTGGTCTGTGCTAGTCGCACTTTGGCAGATTCACTACTGCTGGCTCTTACGGTGCTTTTCTTGCTCGTATAGCCCAGAGCCTGATGCTTTTTTCCCTGGTGCTTTTCTCGGTACATGTGATGCCTTGATCGTTTCTAGAACTACGCTTGTCGCCTCATATTTGCGGCTAGTCAACGGTCAAGGTCCATGAACGTGTCGCATCTCAGGATGGCGATCCGCTTTATTCTCGTCAATCAACTCTTGGGGCCCGTTCCTTCTTTTCTAAAAACAAACAGGCAATCTCCCCATTTTGCATCCTGATCTCGTATTCGTTCTTGAACATGAATTGTCCACGTCGTGCACTCTCTTTCGGAATGTAAGCTCTCAAGGTCTGACACGATAAATTGTGCGACTTCATATACATAAAGCTTTCTATTATTATTCAGAATTCACATGTTTATACGGACACGCCCGAGATGCGTTGTGCTCTGTAGACTCGTCTCGTCTCGGTTTAGGCCGTCACTCTTTGCGCTATTATTTGTCGCCGACTTCTCGCCTAACCCGATTGTGTAACTAATCTCGTCCCTGCCTTCCTATTGTTTGGTGAACTATGGGTTTGTGTCATCTAACATATTAACGCGTGGCTGCGCTGGTTGACGCGTACTTTCCGCAGATAGAGACGCGTTTTCATTCCAGCACGCGTCATATCAGAGGAACACGCTTATAAGACGCGTCTTATTGTTCTACATATTTATGGTGTTGCTCCTCACTGTCTAATACTCTCTTCCACGTGTACAGCCAGTATAATTCCACATGCCTAGTATAACACTAATGCCGCATAAACTCTATCTATATACTCCTTCCGAAACTGAACTTACCTCAATTTTCAAAGTTGGAAGTAAGTAGCTTCATTTATTTTGGTTTAGCGCAGATTTTTGCCCTGGGTGGTGGAGTCGATGTTGGTTCTAGTTTGCATTTAGTAGACAATTCCGCAAGTGGTATCACTTCTTGAGAAAGCGTTTCCATTACTTCTTTTGCTACTGCAAGTGGTACCAGGTTCTTGGAATTCGCAGGGTCAAAGATCTTGTGACCCATTTGCATCACCCTTTGTGACCC